>JAHSUH010000362.1:9822-14822 GCA_025388415.1 Cynanchum wilfordii | reverse complement strand
ATTCATTCCCTTTCAGGATCAGTCGTGGTCTTCCAAACCTTACCGATGGTATGGGGCGAATCCTTTGCTTCATCCAAATGTGTAAAAGATCCTAGTCGCACTTAAAAGCCGAGTACTCTACCGTTGAGTTAGCAACCCGAAAAGAAGAAACCAAGTATAGAAGATAATCTATGATTATAAAATATATGTATAATTAGAAAATATATGTATAATAAAAAAGAAGTGCATAAATACAATCGGAATTTAAATAAATTAAACAATAAATTAAACAAAGAAATTAGACCAAGCAATTAAACCGTTGAGCTAACAAATGAGCTAACAAATCGAAAAAGTGGATTTTCTAATGAATTCAGAACATAAAAAAATATATAGATCAGATGAAAATATAAGAAATTCTCGGATAAATTTCGATTTAGCTAAAGGAAAACAAAAAAGAAAAAAAAATGAAAATAGAGATTCAAAATTTATGAGCGGATCCTTTTGTTATCCCCTTTTTTCAATCAACCAAAAAAGCTGCTGTATCGAAGAACCTGTCCAAGTAAAGTAAAAAACCAAACAAACCAAATAACTAGATCTAACTTCACTTATCATGATGGATTATATTTGTTCAATACACTGTTGTCAATATAAATGTTACGAAAAGAATAGAAAAAAAAAGAAATTCAATTGAATTTCTTTTTTTTTGGTTTTGTTAGTTAAATTGAAAAAAAAAAAAAAACCATCAAGTTTCAAGTTGTCGAGAATGTCTAAATTTGCTAGGATCAAGGAAATAAGGTTTTGTCGTTATAGAACACAGGATTCGAAGAAAACAATGATAAATAGATACGAATAGAAAGGAAAAGGAAAAAGAGGGGGTAATAAAAAAGAGTAGAGAAAGGTTATCCAAAGTTATATACAAAAAAATGCCCCCCTTTCTTGTATTTCCTTAATTGAATTTCGTTTGATTAGGATAAAGTTCCTTAAAAATCCCCACCCTTTTTAAAATATCCTGAACAGTTCCTGTAGGTTGAGCCCCTTTTTCAAGGAAATAGAGAAGAGCAGGAACGTTTAAATAAGTTTGATTCTTTATCGGATCATAAAAACCTACTTTCTGAAGATCTTTTCCTTCTCTTCGAGATCGAACATCAATTGCAACGATTCGATAGACGACTCATTGAGATAGATGTAGATGAACAATACACCCCCCCTAGAAACGTATAGGAAGTTTTCTCCTCGTACGGCTCGAGAAAAAAAGAATTGGATTTGAAGTTTTATCTATGGTATGGAATTCGAATAAATTCCATAAATGAAAAAAGGTTCTATAAAATCATCAAATTAATTAGACTGGGGTTTAAGTCTGTTTTTTCTTCTTCTTTCCTAAAAAAGAAAAAAAAAACCATTCTTACTCATAACTCAAGTTGGATAACTCTCAAATAATTCAAAAGAGAATCTTTCGTTTATTGAGTAGTCTTTACCCCCTTTTGTGTTTGTCTCGGTTAAAATATATTTGGATTCTTAAGTCTGGCCCAGTTAGTGAGACGATTAAAACGGTGTTTCCTTGTTCTGGGATCCTTTATCTTTGTTTTAAATCCTTGGGTTTAGGCATTACTTCGGTGCTTCTTAATCCTTTCAAAATGGTAGCAACATACCCCTTTTTTTTTATTTCCTTCTATCAAAGAATCCTACGGACACTAAATTCCTTCTTTTGATCGAAACGGTTTGATTAATTCCAACAAATTTTCCTTTTGAATTGGAAACTTGTTCGAATAGGATCCCTTCCATTTCTATATCGAAATCGAAGATATATTCACGAAGTTGCTCCAATTTATTGATTTGCATTAACCCTAGATTCTTGTCCTGAGAAATGAATTAATACTTTCTACTCGAGCTCCATCATGGACTATTTAGGTTACCAACGGATGTCGAAGCCAAGAGCACCTTCATTACTATACAAATCGAAAATGGTGGATATAAGAAAGAATCCACAATGGATCATGTCCTTCAAGTCGCACGTTGCTTTCTACCACATCGTTTCAAACGAAGTTTTACCATAACATTCTTCTAATTTGTAATTTGGACCCAGTATGGAATTGATTCAATCATGGAATCATGAATAGTCATTGGTTTGTAGACATCGTAATCTATATCCCTTTGTTCTATAAATTGTTCTATAAATACAATAGATATTTTATATATAGTTATGATCGGTATATAAAGAATATAGCTATAAATCGGTAAAGAGTTTTCTGAATAAGTTTTAGCAAGTCCTCTTAATTTAAAGAATTTCTATTTAATAATAGATTAATAGATTAAAGGTTAGGGTAATATTTTCTAATTTTTATTTTTTAAAAAATTTCACCGGGATCTTTCACAAAATTAGAAAAAAAAACCTTTTTCACAAAATATAAAAAAATAGAATAGATACATATATTTAGACGTTAACATTTCCATTTCTCCTTTTGTTATTTTGTTTATGTTTAGTTGGAACAAGATTAAAAATCGGATTTAATCTAATCGGACTTGCCATATAATAGAATAGATAAAGTGAATAAAAGATAATAAAACCTAACCCCTTAAAAATTTTACGTAAATTTGGAATTTATTTTATAAAACACAATACTTATTCACAATAAAATTAAAACATCATGGATATATATACATTTTTTTCTCTTATGTCATTGTCCTTTTGAACCGGGCCGAATTCAGTCACCGAAGATATTCAAATTTCTGCTTCTGCCTAATTTGGAGGGGAATGCATTAACAAAAAAATTATAATAAAAAAAAATTATATATGTTATATATGTAATTATATATCCATCCGATGTATTTTCTTTGAATAAGTATTTCGTGTTTGGCCCTAATAAATAATTGTAAATTTACGTAACACTTAAGAGGGAGTGTTTTATATCTTTTATTATCTTTTATTCACTTTCTATTCTATTATGTATGGCAAGATTGGATTAGCGAAATCTTGCTGAACTACACAGCTTAAACAAAATAACATAAAAAATGAGGAAATGTTTAACGTATATGTATCCTTCTATTCTATTTTTTTCTATTTTTGTGAAAAAGGTTTTTGATCCCCCCCGATTTGAAATTTTTAAATAAAAATAGAAAATATTTACCCCTAACCTTTAATCTATTAATCTATTATTAAATAGAAATTCTTTAAATTAAGAGGACTTGCTAAAACTTATTCAGAAAACTCTTTACCGATTTATAGCTATATTCTTTATATACCGATCTATAACTATATATAAAATCTCTATTGTATTTATAGAACAATTTATAGAACAAAGGGATATAGATTACGATGTCTACAAACCAATGACTATTCATGATTCCATGATTGAATCAATTCCATACTGGGTCCAAATTACAAATTAGAAGAATGTTATGGTAAAACTTCGTTTGAAACGATGTGGTAGAAAGCAACGTGCGACTTGAAGGACATGATCCATTGTGGATTCTTTCTTATATCCACCATTTTCGATTTGTATAGTAATGAAGGTGCTCTTGGCTTCGACATCCGTTGGTAACCTAAATAGTCCATGATGGAGCTCGAGTAGAAAGTATTAATTCATTTCTCAGGACAAGAATCTAGGGTTAATGCAAATCAATAAATTGGAGCAACTTCGTGAATATATCTTCGATTTCGATATAGAAATGGAAGGGATCCTATTCGAACAAGTTTCCAATTCAAAAGGAAAATTTGTTGGAATTAATCAAACCGTTTCGATCAAAAGAAGGAATTTAGTGTCCGTAGGATTCTTTGATAGAAGGAAATAAAAAAAAAAGGGGTATGTTGCTACCATTTTGAAAGGATTAAGAAGCACCGAAGTAATGCCTAAACCCAAGGATTTAAAACAAAGATAAAGGATCCCAGAACAAGGAAACACCGTTTTAATCGTCTCACTAACTGGGCCAGACTTAAGAATCCAAATATATTTTAACCGAGACAAACACAAAAGGGGGTAAAGACTACTCAATAAACGAAAGATTCTCTTTTGAATTATTTGAGAGTTATCCAACTTGAGTTATGAGTAAGAATGGTTTTTTTTTTTTTTTAGGAAAGAAGAAGAAAAAACAGACTTAAACCCCAGTCTAATTAATTTGATGATTTTATAGAACCTTTTTTTCATTTATGGAATTTATTCGAATTCCATACCATAGATAAAACTTCAAATCCAATTCTTTTTTTCTCGAGCCGTACGAGGAGAAAACTTCCTATACGTTTCTAGGGGGGGTGTATTGTTCATCTACATCTATCTCAATGAGTCGTCTATCGAATCGTTGCAATTGATGTTCGATCTCGAAGAGAAGGAAAAGATCTTCAGAAAGTAGGTTTTTATGATCCGATAAAGAATCAAACTTATTTAAACGTTCCTGCTCTTCTCTATTTCCTTGAAAAAGGGGCTCAACCTACAGGAACTGTTCAGGATATTTTAAAAAGGGTGGGGATTTTTAAGGAACTTTATCCTAATCAAACGAAATTCAATTAAGGAAATACAAGAAAGGGGGGGCATTTTTTTGTATATAACTTTGGATAACCTTTCTCTACTCTTTTTATTACTCCCTCTTTTTTCCTTTTCCTTTCTATTCGTATCTATTTATCATTGTTTTCTTCGAATCCTGTGTTCTATAACGACAAAACCTTATTTCCTTGATCCTAGCAAATTTAGACATTCTCGACAACTTGAAACTTGATGGTTTTCAAATTTTTTTTTTCAATTTAACTAACAAAACAGAAAAAAAAAAAATTCAATTGAATTTCTTTTTTTTTCTATTCTTTTCGTAACATTTATATTGACAACAGTGTATTGAACAAATATAATCCATCATGATAAGTGAAGTTAGATCTAGTTATTTGGTTTGTTTGGTTTTTTACTTTACTTGGACAGGTTCTTCGATACAGCAGCTTTTTTGGTTGATTGAAAAAAGGGGATAACAAAAGGATCCGCTCATAAATTTTGAATCTCTATTTTCATTTTTTTTTTTTTTTTTTTCCTTTAGCTAAATCG
>JAHSUH010000361.1:0-13471 GCA_025388415.1 Cynanchum wilfordii | reverse complement strand
AAACAAGAAAAAGATATATAAGTGTTAATTTATTTTTTGTGGAAATTCTTTTACATGTTTGTAAATTAGGGTTAATCATTCTAATTAGTTTTTCCTTTGTTACTACAACATCACACAACATTAAATGAACACCAAGAAAATGAACAACGAACACGAACACCCATAGCCAAGCATTGGAAAATGATGAATTTTTATGATGTTGTGAAGCTTCCTGATTGATACTTTGAAACTGCTAGATGTGGCGAGGCAGGAGTAGAGAGAGAGGGAAGAGAAAGAAAGACAAAAAAGAGGATGAGAAAATGAGGCCGAGAGGTAAAGGATAGAGTGAGGAGAGGGAGGAGGAAAGAAGGCATGGAGTAGCAACGGTATGTATGTAAACTATTTATTTAATGTAAAAACATAAGGTATCCAGGATGGGTAAAGGAGGACATGCATTAAGTATTTTAATGTATTCAATTGATGTGTTTGCACAAAAGAATCTTTAATGCGATATACTTTTGTCTATATATAAAGTTAAACACTTCAAAGCGTGCATTTGACTTGTTGTGGCTTGAGGTTTTGAGAGGAAAAATATTGAAATTTATTAAATGCGTCCATTAAAGATACACCAACCATACAAGTGTATCATCTGACCAGACCTCTTGCTCAACAACCATACAAGCTTGTGCTTCTACTTTCTATCATATGATAACATTAATGTTGAGCTGTAACTATGAACGAAAAAAAAAAAGCCTAATCTGTACTTCAGTCAACCTTTTCAAATACTTTCCAATGCGGTGCAATCAACCAAATATAGCATCTTGAATATGGTAAGCTCAGTGAACAAAGTAATGGCACCAACAAACGGAGAACACTCTTGTAATCTTCCATTTGTCTTTTCAACACCCCCGATCTTGTCCTAAACTTCTTTTTTTTTCTTCATTTTTGCAAGAGATGCTTTACAGGCATCAATTTCTTCTTCCATTGCTCGAATTCATCAAGCAATCGGGGGATAACCTCAATAGATCTTTTGCACATTTAAGGTCTATCCACTTAAAGAAACCACATCTTCTACCATCACCATGCTCGAAAAAATGTAGCTTTTTATCAATGTATAAATCAATAACGGTATGAGTTTAAAATTTTCCTCTTAGCCTCCGTAACTCACAAATCTTCTTGAAGGATTTCTTTTCGTCCAAGAGGTCTTCAATGTACTTGAATTTCACATTTGCAATGGGCAATAATGGACTTTAGCAACACAGGCATTGTTATTACTATGATTTTAATGAAGAACAACTCTTGGGCAGCGATTTAGTGGGAAAAATTGTTCTTGTTTTAGTCGAAAGTTGATTACATTCCCTCAAAACACCTTTTTATTTGAGGAATAAAAAATAAAAAAAAAAATTAGCAGTAGGCGCGATCGTGACGGCGGATCAAAATGCCCATGCCCAACATAGTGAAAAAGAGGATTTGCCGGAAAAATTATTGACCCTAGCAGCCCAAGTGGGTGGGAAGGGCAGGAGGCGGCGTTTTAAGGGATTAAGTGTCGCTAGGGCGGCGAAAATGGGCAGGAGCTAAACTTGGATTCCGGATAACAAAAGTGTTAAAAAATTTTTTACCCTTCTTTTTAAATGTAACTTTAATTTGAATTTCAAAATTAAAATAATGATATTTGTTGTGACATTCAATATTATTTTTTTTATTTAAAGTAATTATTTTAATATTATTAACTTTTGTATAAGATGCCAAGAAGGCGTAGCTCGGTTGGTAGCAGGCTCACTTATGACCATGAAGGTCATGGGTTCGGACACACCAAAAGTTAAATTTTTTTTTTTTTTTTTAAAAAAAAAACTTGTATAAGAGAAATGAAAATGTTATTGGTCTTACTAATGTAACTTGTGATGAAACCCTCTTAAATTTTAATTTTATCCTTTAAAGAATTTTTTATTTTTTTCTTTTCTTTTTTGTCCTAAATATTTTCTTAAAGCACATCAAAATATGATAAAAATAATCAAAATTTTAGTAAATAAGATCATAAAAAATATGATAAAATAACGACATTATTAAGAAAATTATGGTGTTTTTATTTTGTCTTTTTGTAAACTTTACTAAATTTTTATATGATAAATTTTTATTTTTTAATAATAAAAATTTTACATTTTATTTTATAAAACACACCCATTTTGATCTTTAATAATAGACTCGTTTGAACCTAATAGGTCTTAAGAAGATTGTGATACTCGTCCCACATCGATAAGCGATATAAATATAAATGTGTAATTGTATATAAGAATGAGTCTAGGTATTCATAATCAACTCGATCTCCTTTTTGTACAGTGAGAACAATACCAAGTAGTTAATCATAAGTGCTGTCAGACTCATAGTAGCGGATCGTGACAAAGACCCGCTTGGTCTCTAAAAGAAACCAGTTTGCCTTTAATGCGTGTTATTTATTTATTATTAAATATATATTTAAAATGTATTATATCATATATAATATATTTAAAAACTAACATTATTTTATATTATTTAATAATATTATTTTTTAACGTTTTAAACTTGTTTATATATATATAATTATATTGAATTATTATTTTAATATTATATATAACTATATATTTATTAATTTAATTATCTAAATATTTTTGTATACATAATTACATTTAATTTAATTATTTCAAAAATTAATATGTTTAGAGGAATTAAATAATGAAAAATTAATTTCCTATTTAACAATAGAAAGATTTTAAAACCTAAAACTAATTTGTATGTTTTATAAAAAAAAAAAAACATTATTATAAATAAAAAATTTCATCCGACCAATCTATAAAAATATATTTAAAGAAATTGTAATAAATATTTTTATTAATTTCGTACAATGGAATGGGTACGTGGCGGTATTAAACCATTAAATAAACCGGCTATTCCCAGTTCCCAGTTTCCATACTTTGGGCTCCAACCCTCTTTACACCTCCAGAGGCACGCAGAGAAGTCATCATCATATCACGCAACCGTTGAAGGAAAGAGGTCGGCGCAGCAGTTTCTGAAAGGCAAAACATGGCTGTGACTCTCGACGATTTGAAGAAAAAAGTGGCTGATTTTGCTAAGGAAAGAGATTGGGATCAGTTTCATAGCCCCAGAAATCTTCTCTTGGCACTGGTTAATTTGTTTCCTTCCTACTTTTCATGTTATGTTCTTATAATAATCCTAGTTTTTTGTTTTTTGTTTTTTTTTTTTCATTTAAGGTTTCCATTTGAGTTCCATTCGTTGTTTTTGTTCATAATATATGTGAATGGGAGAAGTAATCCCACCATTTCTATTTGGATTCTTGTTGGTTTAAGTTTGTGTGTTTGTGTGAGTAGTTTTGGAATTGAATATTCTATAGATATAAGTACTACCGTTGTTTGAAAATGTTTGTTGTTTGAAATGTTGGGTCTTAAAATTGGAGAAACATTGTGATCATTTGAAATCTTGTGTATTTTCAGTCATTCAAATTCTTTCTTGATCGTTAATGTTGGAAATACTGGATTTGAAATTGAATCATTCATATCTTTTTTGGTTTTTTTCATTTCTATATTGATCTGGAAAATAATAGCATATATTTTTTTTAATCCCTACATAAAATACGGTTGATTCATGAAAGTACTGTTTTACTTGGTTTAAGAACTGAGCTTGCGAAAAATTTATCAGTTTCTTTCTATCCTTACTACGAGACTGAAATGCATATACACATATTTTTTGTTTTTTTTTTGTGGGTCATGTTTAGGATGGATGAATTTCCATTTTAAATGGGAAAAAGAAAAAGAAAAAAAGACATTTGTGTGTCTGTATGTACTTTTTCTTGGAAACCAAAACTGAGTAGTCGTTTGTCAAACTCTTATTCCCAGAATATCATCATAGCACTCTATGTTTTTCTGAGCAACCCACTGTTTTATGCATCATTACTGCCTCCAAAAACTATGGAAAAACAAAATAATTATAATAATTATAAATAATGTAACAGATGGTTTTTCTTGCATATATGTATATATATCTTTTGTTTGTCGAAAAAAGAGTCATTCTATTTCATGTACATAATAACAATGTCAGAAGAAGCTGTGTGTGTATGTGTATGTATGAATATAGTACATATATGTTTTGATCATATATATATATATATATATATTCTTGTTTGATCAGGTGGGTGAAGTGGGGGAGTTGTCTGAGATATTTCAGTGGAAAGGTGAGGTCCCAAGAGGTCTACCAGAATGGGAAGAAGAAGAAAAACAACACCTTGGTGAGGAACTTTCAGATGTATTACTGTACCTGATAAGGCTATCTGACATTTGTGGGGTTGATCTTGGCAAAGCTGTTCTTAGGAAAATGGAACTGAATGCCATTAAGTATCCAGTCAACCTTTGCAAGGGTACTTATAATAATAGAAGGCAAAAACTTCTTGTCAGCCATAGCCATTCCACACCAACCAGTGACAGTGGAAATAATGCTGTTGCTAATGATGCTGTTTGATCTTGCTTTGCCATAATCCTTTTTTAATCATAGTTTTTTTGTTTTTTTTTAATCTAATTTTGTAGTTAAATGGTGCTTTTGAGTAAGTACCCTTCCCTTATTTTCTTTTTTTCTTTTTTTCTTTTTTTTTTTTAATTTCCTTTTTTAGAACTTTGAATGAGCAGGTACAGCACCATTCTGCTGGTGAGTTGTTGGGGGCGCAGCTTCTTTTACTTGTGCTAAGATTTTCTAGGATATTATCCCCATTGACTAATATATTTGGACATGCAGCAGGCAAAATGAGCTACTTTTTGTTATATATATATACACCAGTGCAAGACTCCTTTCTAAAAGTAATTTTTTAAAAAGTACAATTTTGTTATTAAATTGTTTATTATTATTCTTCTTTTATATGTGAATTTCTACTAAATTAAAATATGAATGATTAAAGTTATTTATAATAATACAACAAAACACAAACATAAAATTGGGTAAAGTGAATATAGTCAATTTAAAATTTTAAGTAAATTAAAGAAAGTTACAAATAAATTCAGAAATACAAAAAATAATTTTTTTTTTTAAAAAAAAATGTAAATATCATATTTAGATATTTGGTCTTCATGTAAAAAATTCCAATAATAAAAAAAAAAAAAAAAAAAAAAAAAAAAAAACAAAACAAAAAGCCCAGAAAACTAAAAAGGAAAAAAAAACCAAAAGAGTAAAAACTAAATTTTTTATTATTGATTTTTCAGGTTTTTTTTTTTCCCTTCTCACTTTTATTCGATTTTTAATGACTTTATATATTGTTAATATTTTTTTTTTGGCCAGTTTTATATTTTCATAACTTACTCTTTTCACTACGTATCTTATGTTTACTCTCTTCAAGGTGTTAAAGATAATATTTTTCTAAATTTATGTAGTGAATATTAGTTTTTCTTTTTCTTAAAAAAAAAAAATTCTTTAATTAAGGAAAGATAATTAAAATTTATACAAAAATATATGATTTTTAATATTTTATTTGCTATACATAACTTAAATTAAATTTACCTTTAAAATATAATAAGATATTCACGTGAAAATAGAGAAGTTTATAATATTGTAAATACAGAAATTTTATAAAAATAGAAGAGAGTATTTATTACTAATTTCACAAATCACTCTCTCTTGGTCTAAGAAGCATTCAAAGGGGTGGATAAAAGAAACTCCGACGAGATGCTCTAAGGGGTCATCATAGATCGAGATCAAGTCCAAGGGTCTCCGAAGTTAAATATTTCGAGAAGTCCAAAGAATCTTAGAGAATCAAATATAGACAGATTGAGATCAAACCAAAGAGCTCTCAATTTCATGACCAAAAGAATTAGTGTAAATATACAAAGATTGGTGTTTGGTAGGGTTTTAGAATTACGCGATTGTCGTCAAATCGGCCAAGATTAATTCAATTAGTTCAATGAGCAGTTTAGGGTGTTCACCGAGTCATTTCTTCCCTAAGAAACCTAATCGAAATCAATTAATAAGAGAATAGAAGACAATAAAAAGAGGGATTTTTAGATTGAGAAATTGTAGAAAATAATTAATTAATAAAAAGTTTACAAATAACAGATTAAGAATTTCAATCCAGGGTAATTGATTCAATCCAAGTTCTTCCTCGTTCCTTAATAAATTTCCAAATTAATAAACCAATTCCTTGATTGAATACTAAATGGGATCCCTAATTAGCATTTGTATCACATACTAACAATCAGCTAGAATTCAATTAAACAACAAAAGGATATCATAGACGATCGCTCAATCAATCAATCTAAGTTTAATCTAAGATCCGTGATAATATCAAAGCAATTTGTCAATCAACAAAATTGTCCAAAATTGAAATCAATCACAAATAATAAAATCTCAACATAATCCAATGACACAATCATCAAAAGAATAACACCTCTTCAATATTTAGTCAATCGATCTAAAAATTGAATTGTTTAAAGTATTGAATTCGAAATTGGAAATTAGCTTAGAACCCAAAATTTGTTTAGATCATGAACTCGGAACTTATCTTAGAATCATTCTCCGGACTGAATCAAAGCTTAGGCGGTCATCGCGATCTCCATCTCTCTTCTCTTTTCTAAATCTCGAAAATTTGCTAAGAATGAATAAATGGTGGTTGCCTTCTTTTAACTCTAATTAACCTTGTTTTGTTCACCTATTATTATAGACTTTGTAAATTGCAGACTTAATTAATTAATGTAAGACTTCAAGATATTGAGCCTGAAAAATAAAAGTAATAATGAACCCAATTAGCTTAATAATATTATAAATCCAAATTTATTATATTAATCAAAATAAAAAGATAAAAGACCAATAATAATAAAATTAGATGCAATAAATGCTAAGTATAAGGATTAAAAGTATGTAAATTTGTGTTATATCAGTATTCGCCATCAAATAATTTTTAAAGAGATATATATTATAAATAAATTTAAAAACATATATATTATTATCTTATAAAAAAATTAATTGAATTAATTTTTTTTTCAAAAGAGACCTGGGTCTTTTCTAAGAATCATGTTTGGCCCTAATAGATCACTTAACATGTCTTTTTTTTTTTAAAAAAAAAAATATATATATTTATTATTTTAATTAATTATTTGATTTATTAAAAATTAATATTTTTTTTAAAAAAATATATATTATTATTATATTTAAAAATTAATATTATTTTATATTTATTCATTTATATCATAATTCTTTATTTGTTAAATTTGTAAAAAATTTATAATATTTTAAATTTAGTTATGTTATTTAAATCCATTTAAGTTATTTAAATAAATTCACCTCAAAAAAAAAAAGTTATTTAAATAACATTTAATCAAGTCGAAATAGTTAAAAATATAAATAATCCAATCGCAAATAACAATAAAGTCATCCTATTTAAAACTTTAACATTCTGGCCACCAATAATGAACATCATATGAAAGAAATGTTTGACTTTATTTAAGGGTTTGATTTTGTTTGTTTGTTTTTTTTTTTTTAATAACAACCTAATCCATCTTGGATATACAGTAAATACTTCAAAGAATACCTAGGAAAAAGACATAAATCAAA
This sequence comes from Cynanchum wilfordii, assembly GCA_025388415.1. NCBI lineage: Eukaryota > Viridiplantae > Streptophyta > Magnoliopsida > Gentianales > Apocynaceae > Cynanchum > Cynanchum wilfordii. The sequence goes on along the minus strand of JAHSUH010000361.1, from coordinate 5,914 downwards.
CGATGGGTTGGGAAAAAATTCTTACACGTGAAACATAAACATGTAACAAATATACCAAGAGACAAAAATAAAGATAGAGACAAAGATAAGAGACTAGAGAAAAAACAAAGAGTGGGTCTAAAGATATTCCTATTAAAAGAAGAGTGGGTTTAAGTCCATGGCTTGACACAATGGATAAAACACATTTTAATCCGAGTAAGAGTTGAGACGTGCGGATACAACTCGGGCCGAATCAAAAACAAAAATTTTTGATATATAGACGTAAGAAGAAATTCTTACACATGAAACATAAAAAAAGTGGCAAACATAACAAGAGGATATAGTGGATGATTAACAAAACAAAGACAAAAATAAAGGTACAAATAAAGACAAGAAAATAGAGAAAAAATAGTGGGGCTAAAAGATATTTCTTTTAAAAGAAGATTTTTTTTAGATGCAAGTGTTAAAGAATAATAATTTTAATAGCTATACAAATCCAAATTTCAATAGTTAGGATTGAGTAATGAATATAATAAGAATCATATAGGGAGTATGTGAAATTCATATATTCGTGGAAAACACACGATTTTGTTTTTTGACACTTTTTAATGGAGTAGGTGAAATTTTTATATCTAGCCAATTCTTGCATGATTTTCAAATGTGAGACTTGGGTTAATACCACAACCCAACAAATTTGAACCCATTAACTGTTAATTTGACCTATAAGGTTGCACATTGAGTATGATTTATTATTATCCTTTGCGGTAATTTAAAACAATCTAGATTATTTTAAATTACAAAGAATGATTAATTAATTATTATTCAAATAAGATCTTTAATTTTTAAAAATTCAAATTTATTAAAGAGGAGAGTAATGAACTATTTATTCAGATTTTCTTATTGGATAAGAAAAAGAACAACAATTAAAATTTGTATAATATTTAGTTAAAATACAAAATTATTATATGATAAGGGTGAGGATTTGAATGATTATTCTTATAATTGGCTTTTAACCAACACCTAGCATAATATATATATATATATATATATATATATATATATATATATATATATTTATTGTTATAAAACTATTGTTAACAAAAGGAAATTAGAACGAAATATAAGATAGAGATCAAAGGGAAAAGAGCATTCTTCTTCTTGTATATTTCATATATATTATACCAAATCATATAAGCTACCCTCTATTTATAGGGATGATATATGTGTAACTTATATACACATATTCATACAAACATAACTCCTCATAATTCTAAAGAAGTTACAAAAGTTATAACATGGAGGTTATATGGAGGTAGTGGAAGTAGTAGAAGCTTTAAAGCTATGGACATACAAATATAATGGAATTCATAAAACTTCTCCTTTTGGATGTCCATTGTACAAGGAATATGCCTCATTAAAACCTTACTAGAGAAAAACCCGAGTGGGAAAAAAAACCTTAGTGAAGGAAAAAGATTACATCGTTCCTTGTACACTCCCCTTGATCATTACACAATATCTTTGTACCGATGCATTCCAATATTATGGACCAATCTTTCAAATATTGAAGTCGGTAATGCCTTTGTGAACAAGTCTGCCAAATTGTTACTTGAACGGATCTGTTGTACATTAATATCATCATCTTTCTGAAGATCATGCGCAAAGAGGAATTTTGGTGAAATATGCTTTATACGATCTTGTTTGATATATCATTTCTGTAATTGAACTATACATGCCGGGTTATCTTCATAAAATATTATTGTTAGATATGCTTGCTTCGTGGATTGCTATAATCTCTGCATGATACGAAGAAGTAGCGCAACTAGTGTATGTTTTGTAGAATGTTATGAAATGGCAGTACCTCCACATATAAAAACATAGTATGTTCGAAATCTTGAAGGTATCAAAAGACATGTTTAATTCCGTTCCAACGTCTTCTAGTTGGACATGAACTAAACATTGCTAATAAATTAATAGCAAAAGCTATATCAAGTCTTGTATTATTAGCAAGATATATTAGTTCACCTATTGCACTAAGATATGGTACTTCAAGACCAAGAACTTCTTCATTATCCTCACGTGGTCGAAAATTGTCATTTTTCACATCAAGTGATCAACAACCATTGGGGTACTCAATGGATGTGCTTTGTCCATGTAAAATCTTTTAAGGACCTTTTTAGTATAATTTGATTGATGAACAAAATTTCAATTTCATCTTTCAAGTGCCTGGGCCCGCAAGCCGAGACAAAATTTTGTTTTTCCGAGATCTTTCATCTCAAATTCTTTCTTCAAAGAATTTACTGATCTTAAAATCTCTTCCGGAGTTCCAATCATCAACATATACAACAATTGTAGCAAATCCTAATTTTTTTTTCTTAATAGATACACATGGACAAATTTGGTTATTTTGATAACCTTCTTTCAATAAATATTCACTAAGACGATTGTACCACATTCGTCCGTTTTTTTAAGCCATACAAAGATCTTTGTAATTTTATTGAATATAATTATCGAGAATTTAATATATATGCTTCAAACATTTTAAATCCTTCAGGGATTTTCATATAGATATTACTATCAAGTGAGCCATATAGATAGGTTGTTATTACATCCACAAGATGCATATCAAGTTTCACATTAGCTACCGGACTAAGGAGATAACGAAAAATAATTGTATCCACCACAAGAAAGTAAGTGATCTCATGATCAATTATAAGTCTTTGAGAAAAATCTTGTGCAACAAGACGTGCTTTATAACTCACAATTTCATTTTTCTCATTTCTTTTCCGCACAAATACTCATTTATACCCTACATGTTTGACATCTTCAAGTGTCCTGGCTATGGGTTTAAAATTTTCACTTTTTGCATCTTCTCATTTTTAGCCGATCACTTCTACGTCGATATTCATCAACGAACGTATGCTCGTTATAATCATTTTCATTTTTAATATTTGACATCACATTATATACAAAAACACTATCGATAGTTATTTCTTCTCGGTTCAATCTCTTCCCCTTTGAGACATAATTTATTGAGATCTCATCATTCTTTACTTATCAAATATATTCATTTTCTTCAGGTACTTGAACTTCTTCTAGAGTTATTTCATTTATTATGTCTCTTGACTCTTCCGGAATGTTAAACTCGGGCTCATTATAAACATTTGCTCCCTTTCTTTTTCCAGGAGACTTTTATCTTTTGGACAATTGGTCTACCACGCTTCCGGCGTGCCACTGACTCGTTTGCTATTTCATTTATGATTGTCTTGTTAGGACATCAATCCGTATAAGAGCATTTTCAGTTGGTATATGTGACTTAGTCACTCTCTTTAGGTCGGTAAATGCATCCTGGAAGTTAATTTGTTATACTTTGCAAGTGTATTATCTTTTGAACTTCAAATTCACATTGATTTGTACGAGCATCAAGATGTTGCAAAGTATTCCATGTAATATTTTTACCAAGCTGGTATTCTTTTTTCTCCCCTAATCCCGGGGAACATTGATTCATCAAAATGACAATCGACATATTGTGTCGTAAAAAAACCTCCGCGTAGGTTCAAAATATAGAAGGAGAAACAAACACAACATATATTCCCAAATTGTTTTAAAGAACTCATTGTGCGTTGTGGTGGAGTTATAAGAATATAAACCGCACATCTAAAAATGAGAAATATTTAGCTTTCGACCATAAGCAAATTGCAATGAGAAATATTTATAAAAACTTGTTAGTCTAACATATACAAGTGCTCTGCATGCAAAATTGCATGGCCCCAAGTCGAGACGGGTAGTTTAATTCTCATAATCATAGGTCTAGCTATCAATTGAAGTCTTTTAATAAAAGATTCAGCTAACTCATTTTGTGTATGAACATAAGCTACATGATGTTCAACACTTATGTTGATTGACTTACAATAATCATTGAAAGCTTTATACGAGAATTCACCAGCATTATCCGGACATATTGATTTAATTGTATAATCTGGAAATTGTGCTTGAAATATAATAATTTGAGCAAGCAATCTCGCAAACTCCAGATTGCAAGTTAATAATAAGCTTACATGAGTCATCTACTAGACGCGTCTATTAGAATCATAAAATATCAAAATGGTCCTCATGAAGGGTGAATTAATCCTCATATATCACCATGAATTCTTTCTAAAAATGTTGAAAATTCAACTTTAACTGGTGATGACTTAATAATCAATTTTCCTTGAAAACAAGTAGCACATGTAAATTCTTTTGATTGAAAAATTTCAGGTTTTTCAATGAGTGCCCATGAGAATTTTCAATAATTTTTCACATCATACTTGAATCGGGATGCCCTAACCGGTCATATCAAATAGTAAACATTTTTGAATCAATAAACTTCTTGTTTATTGAATGTATTTCAATTGCATTTATTTTTGTGTAGTACAAGTCAAAAGAAATCATATTTAATTTTTCTAATATGATTTTCTTACTCGAAACAATGCTTGTAATATGAATGTACTCATCATTTCCTTCATTTATAGTCTCCACATGATATTCGTTAAGACGAATATTTTTAAAACTTAACAAATTTCTTTGAGACTTTGATGAAAATAAAGCATTGTTTATATTCAACTTTGTTCCATTGGATAACATTATAATCGATCTTCCGAAGCCTTTATTTATTCTTGTACTACCCGAAATTGTAGTAACATATGCATCATTCATATTTAATACAATGAAATATTTTTATTTTTAAGGATATTGTGGGCAATTGCACTGTCAACAAGACATATATCCTTATTCATATTCCTTAAGAAAATAAAAAAAAAAATAATAATATTATAATTAAAGAATAAAATAATGAGATAAATAAGAATGAATAAATTATTTTCCTTACACAAACAATCATATAAATTCGAAGTGGTGTAGTGGTATATACTGCAAGCCTTAAGTAGTAGATCTCCGTTTCTATCCCAGACTTTGTCATTATCATATAATATTTTAATATGCAATATAATTGCAAGCAGCACACTATGCATGTATGTAAGCTTAAAAACAATAAGCAGCTATATATAGTACAACAATATATATAAAAACAGAATGCTTCCGCAGTATATATATACTATTTAAGCACACTGATCAGTTCATGTTAACAATATGAACACAACAACTATATATATAACAATACATAGCACAAGCATAGTATATCAGTGAATAGTGCGTACATGCACATTTATATATATAAAATGAACAGTGTAAACAGAATAGTGTGTATATAATACCAATAGCATAAATCAAAAGTGTAGTGTATATATATAAATCAAGTGCATGATCAGTATAAGGCACCAACCATATAGTGTATAACGATTGTATATGTATAATAACATACATACATATATACATATATATATATATATATATATATATATATATATATATATATATATGTATATATGCATTATGAAACATTTAATTTCATGTAAACAATACAACCAGTACAATTAAATAATATATACAACCAAATATATACATACAATCAAAATATATACAACTAGTACTACTTGATGTGTTGTCAAGTACTAATGCATATAAAAACAGTACAAAGAATAGTAAACATATGCTTGGATTTCCAATTTGCAATTGGTTATAGTGAACACTTTATAAAATTTAGTATACAAAAACAAAAACTCCTATTTATAGGTTATAAGAGGTGATGAGTTTAAAGTATATCGGTCATTCTCTAGGGCAACAAATTTATTTATTCATTTATATCCATATGGATTTGAATCATCCCATCAAATTATTATCATATCATGAACATCATAAATACTTATGAATTAAATTTTAAAATAATTTTCTGGTGCACTAATTCATATAATTATTTTTTAATATAAATAACAAAGATGAATTATTTTAACTGCTTATTTTAAAAAAACAAATAATAAAAGAATGAAGATTTATAATATTA
>JAHSUH010000360.1:0-28533 GCA_025388415.1 Cynanchum wilfordii | reverse complement strand
TTTATCTCAAAATGGACTCATTTTCGAGGTTGTTGGTTTGATCTTGATCCGTCGAAGAGGAGAGGAAGGGCTAATTCATCAAAGGTTTGCTAGTCTTCGGATATCTCTCAATTTCAATGTGTGTATGCATATGGTCTTTTCTTGAAAGAATTTGTCTTTCTATTTATAGATGGAAAATGTGATAATTAATGACTATTATGTTGCCAAATGTTACTCATCTAAGGGTTAAATCTCTTAAAATCTTTAATATATATTTAAAATATAATTATATATTGAAATATATAAATAAAATTTATATATCTACAGCGCGCCACCAAAGCAAAATAAAATTGAGGATGAATTTGCACAATTTACCCAAATAAAAATAATTTGAGAATTAAAAAAAAAAAAACAAACAAAGGACCCGATTCATCAAACAATAAAAAGATTTGATGATTAAAAAGATTTATAATAAATCATATCAACCTATTTTCCAATTTAATTTTCCGTTAAATCAAAATTTTGTATCCTTTTTAAATCAACCGAAATAGGACATTTTTTTTTTTTAATGGAATAACATCCATATTATAAATTTTCCTTACACAATGTTTGTAATTAACTCCATTATATTTTTTTCTTTACCAAAATGCAAATTATATAATCAATTAAAATTGTCCATATATTTTATTGGCAATATAGTATAAGTTTCCATATATGACAACATAAAAAAGAATTAATAGAGTATTTTTAAATGCCTCAATTGAGTATATAATTGTAGACACTGAAATTTTATTTATATATTTAATTAAATTTAATTATATATTTAAATATATATTGAAGATATTGAAATATTTTATTCCTGCGATAGTGACACATGGCAAACTAATAGCCATTGGTTGTCACTCTCTTCATCTATAAATAGAGACCAAGAGAAGCATTAAGTGAGGTGGAAATAAGAGGTGGAAATAAGAGGTGAAAATAAGAGGTGGAGATTAGAGGTAAAATCAAAGAAACTCCGACGATTCCCTTCGGGGATTGTCCATAGTTTCTGGCGCATCCTCCCTTCGAGATCAAGTCCAAGGCTCTCGAGAAGTCAAATCCATTTGGAGAAATCAAATCAAATACAGATGGATCGAGATCAAGCCCAAAGGCCCTCAAAGTTCAAATCCATTCCGAGATCCAGCCCAAAACACCCCTCGGAAGAAATCAAAATCCATTGGATCGAGAAAAACCCAAAATGCCCTCGGATCCACGACGAAAAGAATCGGCGGAGAAATATAAAGATTCGAGCCCAATATCAAATATATATTATCTTGTGACATATATTTTTTTTATTATTTATTTTGCAGATGATAATAATCGAAAAGAAAAAATTTTATTGTTCACAATAATTATGACATTTTCTTGATATTTGATATAAATATTTTAATTCTACCTGCCTTATCCTCAGGTCATATTTTAGACAGGAATAAAATGGATCTTTAAAATAAATTTTAAATTAAAATATTTTGAGATATATATATATATATATATATATATTTAATCTATAAAGACACGTTTAATTATTTAAATATTTATTTTTAAAGACTTATTAGAACACTTTTAATTTTCAAATAAGTTAATTATTGTCTCAATAATCTTTTATTAGTGTATTCATCAAGAAGCAAATTAAACCTGATTTTTTTTTTCACACATATTATAATAATCCCTCTAAGTTTTTCTTTAAAAAATTCTATACACATATATATATATATATATTTACGATAAATGATGTCCAAACAATATTTAGCAGTCTTCTAAACACAAGGATGAATAAGATCTTCTAAACAATATGTTCTTTATAAACGATTCCGTATGAATCTATAAATAGGAGACTTTCACTATGTTTTAGAATATCAACTTTTAACAAAGTTTATAAACAATGTCTGCATTTTATCTTTCAAGTTTTTCCAAATTTTATTTTTAGTATTCTAAAAAAGCTAGTTCAAGGTCATATGGTTGTTGTTGTGCTTCATCAGTAAATGAAAATCATTTTACTTTAAGATTGTTAGATAACTTTATATATATGTATACTGATTTGTTATTTAATAGTATTTTAGATAGTTATTATCTATCTGCTCTTTTGTATTTAAAATTTAACTTGAAATTTATATATATTGCTTTCATGTTTCTTTTCCCTTTCTGCGTGAATATATATATATATATATATATATATATATGTGTGTGTGTGTGTGTGTGTGTAGATACAACATTGCCGTATATCAGAAAGCAATGCATAGGCTGAAAAGATGCAGCGGCTTTTTGGATTTTGTATTTGGGAATTTTGAATATGTGCATGCTGATTTGTGGGGTCCGGAAAGGATTAGTACACATGGAAACTGTAAGTACTTCTTGTCTATAGTAGATGACTATAGTAGGAAAGTTTGGGTCTACTTACTTAGAACCAAAGATGAAACCCTAGAAAAATTTAAGGATTGGAAGATCCTTGTAGAAAATCAGTCGGGAAATACTGTAAAAGTATTAAGAACCGATAGGGGGTTAGAATTCTGTAATGAAGAATTTGATAAGTATTGTAGTGACCATGGAATACTAAGGCATAGGACAGTTAGAATGACTCCTCAACAGAATGGGGTAGCTGAAAGAATGAATAGAACTATCCTATAAAAGGTTAGATGTCTACTATTCACCTCCGGGTTAAATAAACCTTTCGGGGGGAAGCCTTAAACACAGCTGTATACCTCATAAATAGGAGCCCCTCTACTGCCCTAGAACTTAAGTCACCCCAAGAAGTTTGGACAAATAGAGTTCCTAACTTAGATCACCTTAGAATATTTGGGTGTTCCGCATATGCACACACTAAGGATGGCAAACTTGACCCTAGATCCATTAAATGTATCTTTCTAGGGTATGAACCGGGAACTAAAGGGTATAGACTTTGGGATAGGCAGTCTTCTAGTATTAAAGTTATAATCTCTAGAGATGTAATATTTGATGAGTCTTCATTTCCTTGTAAAACCAATTCTAAACCTAACCAACAGGATCTCACACTTAGTGAGGACAATACCGGTAGTTAAACCATCACAACTACACACATTGAGGTGGAGCACCAGCCCCAAACTGTTGAAACTATAGAAACTCAAGATAAGCCAAACATAGAAATAGAAGAGGAACAAGTAGAAAACCTAGATCAATCCCAAGAAGAGTCTCTAGAATCAAATAAACTGGCTAGGGATAGGCCTAGAAGAGAGATTAGGCCACCAACTAGATATTCATATGCTGATTTGGTGTTTACTGCTTTAATTTCTGCTCAAGATTCAAAAATTGTTGAACCTACTAGTTATGATATTGCATGTATGTCTAAAGAAAAGGATAAATGGTTAGAAGCTATGCTTGATGAAATGAATTCTTTGAATGTGAATAATACATGGACATTAGTCCCTAAACCTATGAATCATAAACTTGTTGACTGTAAATGGCTTTTCAAAATTAAAGAAGGAGATAAACCATATGATCCACCTAGATATAAAGCTAGGTTAGTTGCAAAAGGATTCACCCAACGTGAAGGCATTGATTTCAATGAAATTTTCTCTCTTGTTGTTAAATTCAAAACTATAAGAATCATGCTTGCTGTTGTGACTCAATTGAATTTGGAACTTGAACAAATGGATGTAAAAACTGCTTTCTTGCATGGGGAATTAGAAGAAAAAATTTATATGACACAGCCTCCTGGTTTTGTTGATAAACTGAATCCTGATTATGTTTGTCTTCCGAATAAATCTTTATATGGACTGAAACAGTCACCCCGACAATGGAATATAAGGTTTGATACATTTATATGCAGTATTGGGTTCAATAAAAGTGATTTTGATACCTGTCTTTATTACATGTACAAAGGAATAGATTCGGTATATGTTCTTTTATATGTTGATTATATGCTTTTAATTAGTAATTCTAAAGATAGAATTAATAAGTTAAAGAAAGAATTAAGTACAGAATTTGATATGAAAGATTTAGGTCCTGCAAGGAAAATACTTGGCATGTATATTGACAGAAATAGAGAAAAAGGCAACTTAAGATTGCATCAAAAACCTTACCTTGATAGTGTGGTAAACAAATTCAGCATGAAAAATAATAAAGGAGTGAATTTGCCTATTGCATCTCATTTTATTTTATGTAAAGATCAATTTCCTAAATCAACTACTGATTTACTAAAAATGGAAAATATACCTTATGCAAATGGGATAAGATCGGTTATGTATGCTATGATTAGTACTAGACCTGATTTATCCTATGTTATATCTCTATTAAGTAGATTCAAGTCTAATCCTGGTTTAGAATATTGGACTGCTCTTAAGTGGACATTAAGGTATATAAATAATTCTGTTGATATTGGACTGAGCTATAATAGATGTGATTCCGAAAAATTCTGTTTATATGGATTTGTTGACTCTGATTTTGTTGGGGATAGAGATACTAGAAGGTTAACTACTGCTTATTATTTCATGTTTGGTAATTGTTGTGTGAGTTGGAAATCTCAAATACAGCCAATTGTTACATTGTCTTCAACCGAGGTTGAATATGTTGCTTTGTGTGATGCCTTTAAAGAGGCAATTTGGCTTCAAGGTCTGCTGTATGAAATACAATTAATTGATAAATGTGCTTATGTGTTCTGTGATAGCCAAAGTGCTATACATTTGAGTAAAAATCCTGTTTTTCATGATAGAACTAAGCACATTGATGTCAAATATCATTTTGTTAGAGAAAAGATAATTGACAAAACTGTAAATCTGCAAAAGGTAAAAACAGAGGACAATGTAGCTGATTTTGGTACGAAAGTGGTAACATTAAGTAAGTTCGGACACTGTCTGAACCTACTCAATATAAATTGACAGATAATTTCATTTTGCAGGTACAAAGAGCCAATGATAGATTTAAGATAAGTTTTTCACTGCACTATAGAGTATGCTTGTGTTTGGATTCAAGGTGGAGGTTGTTTGATATGTTGAATCAAAACGGCATCAATTAAACCAAAACGACAGAAGGAAGGCAATTAAATTTGCAACCTTGTTGTTAGAGGATACGACGTCGTTGAGATTAATCTTTGGTGCAATCTCAGCCCTTCACTCATGTCAATCCAACGGCTACTCTTAAACCCCTAATTCTGCCCAAACTATATATACATCATATAGCCAGAATTTTTAGGGTGTGAGAAGAAAAAATCAGAGGAGTTCCTTCTTCTACTCAAGGCCGCCGACTGTGTTCTTCTTAGAACTGTTCCGTCCAGAATAGTAGGGTGTTTCCCTGTATTTTCTATACTGAAATTCCATGTGTTAGTCGCGTTTCTTTTCACTTGGTTATTTCTGTTTGTATAGTTGTTTTTAGTTCCGGTAATTTTTGTACCCTGCGCGGTATATTGTGAATCTTGTTTGAGATTCTGTTTAGTCGGTAGGTTCTTGTTGTATCTGTTCCGTAAAGATATTTTATATCGTTCTTGATAGTGCAGTGAGAGCTCTCTTGTTGAGGCTCAACGTGGATGTACCACGATTACACTGTATTTGGTGTAATTTGGGAACCACGGTAAAAATCTTTGGTATTCTTCATTTTTCTGTTCTGTCTTTATTTCTGGAATTTATTCTTCTTGCAAAAGTTAACAAGAATTTAAATCTAGGTTGACTAAAACCTAACAGTTTATAAATGTGCATTCAAATAATTCTTCGACAAAACTTGTGGATGACGTATATAATTGTTGTTGAAATGGACATAAAATTCAGGAATCAAAATTTTATTTAAAGATACGAATACATATATTTATTTACAGATGCAATACACACATATATATATATATATATATTATACAGTGAGAGTCATCAGATGGTAGTAAAAATGCATGCATGCCCTTCATTCCCTATTGTATCTGCTTGTTTCATGGATATCGACAAGTTGAAGAAGCTGCAACCAAAGAAAAGAAACGTACATTAATCAAATAAACCATATTATATATATATATATATATATATATATATATATATATATTTGAAATTTAACATATTTTTATCTCAATCTCATTTGATCTTCAGAATCATAAATGAAACTGTTATCAACTTTGAGATACCCCTGTTTGTCAAATAAACTATATTATATATTATATATATAATATTTATATCCAAAATGTAAACAATAATCAATAGATGAGGAAAATGATAAGATCGAATCAGATCTTTTGTTCCGATACATGTTAATAACCATATATATATATATAAAAGAAACATTTGAAACCCTCCTTAAAAATTGACATCTGTCCTATTTTTCATAAGATATGTTAGTTAGAAAACTTTGTTACACAAAATATTATACAGAGTACGAATGAACAAATAAGTGAAAATAAAGAAAGAAATTACATGGATCAGTAAACACGGTTTGGCTAATTTCTCGGTTACAAACTCCAGTAGATCGTAGTAGAGAGAAAGCGCATAGTTTGTATGAGAAGTTAGGGTATTAGGTGCGAAGCATTGTCCACCAGGATTTATTGGCCTACAATCGAAATTCTGCCCACATACAAAATCTAAAAATCCCCGCATCTTATCAGCAGGTGCATTGTTTATTGATATACACCATGTTTGTATCCCGCATAAAAAAAAATAATAATTTAAAATCAATGTTGATCATTTATGAATAGTTTAAAATCAATATTTTAGTTTTTTCAACAAAAAGATATATACATTTCTGTTTTCTTAAAGTATGAGAAAACTAGTCTGTAACAAGTTAAAAAAACATGAGAAGATTAATATATATATATATATATATATATATATATATATATATATATATTGTGAAGAGGTAATGATAATTACCAGAACTTAAATCTCTCACCTTTGTATAAAAACTTTTTGAAGTTAATAAAATAAAAAGGAAACAAAATATCTATACAAATATAGCCTTAGATAATTTTCAATTCTTGTATACAATTATTTTTCAAAAAAAAAAAAAAAAAAAAAATTATATCAGAGAAAAGAAAAGAAAAAATATTATTTTACCCTCTAGGCGCCTATAGGGCAAGCAGAAAAGTATAGAACAATTGCAATGAAAAAGATGATCTTATTCATTCTTGATGAGTTTGAAAATTGTTTAATTTTGAATAATAAACACACCATTGGCATTTCCTATTTATAGGGCTTTGAAATTTGCTTCATTCATCTAATTAGATATGTATCTAACATTTAAGGATTAAGTTTAAGGTTTATAATTATCCATTTCTAATATTTTAGGATAATTTTAAGGTTTATAATTTTATCCGCAAGTTTATCCAATTCCATTTCTAACATTTTTCTTATGTTTAAGTTGTAATATAGTTTTGATCGATCCTAAAATTAGGATATGACTTTAAACTTTAATATAAGATAGTTAATATAAAAAGGTACTATATATATATATATATATATAAATGTTATGTGAATTCATGATCTGGCCGTTTTAATTAGCTTTGTGTGTAAGTTTATTAAATAGATCAATTGTAATATTTGTTGATGAGTGATTATTCATAGAGCTGATCTTCAATCAAATTTTATTTGCACTAATGATCAACTATGAAAATTATTATTCATCAAAAAAAAAAAAAAACTATGAAAATTATTAAGGTATCCTATATCTTAGGAATAAGATAAATCTTGTGCGGGTTCCTTATGTATGTATGATAATTGATGTAATATCACATTTTATATATATCTCATTTAATGGCGGCAAGGTTGCAACGGCCAGGGGGTTTGAACCCAGGCCTGTGCGCGCAGTAGCAAAACCATTATACCTCTAAGACCGCTGATGCATAATTCAATTGTTGTAATATTCTTTCTATTTATATTTTATATATATTAGGTGGCAGTATGTTATATATATATATATATATATATATATATAATGCTCCAAACCGTGACTATAATACCTATCTGCAAAACATAGTTATAACAAACTCTTTTAACTCTGACTAAATGATTGCTTAATATTATTACGTGATATTCCGTACTATATAACAACTTTTACAATTATGAATGTTACTACAATATATATATTTTTTAATCCTCGAAAGTTTTTTATTCATGCATCCAGAGTGCAACTATTGCATTACTAATTTCTATTAATTGTTGCGCTGCCAAGTAAGTTGTACGCTTAGACTACCATGTGGATACCGTATACAATATAATGATGTTGTATGCCGTAAGGTTTATTGATGATTTTGTGAGAATTTTGTTATTATTGATATGTTCTTGGAATTTTTGTTATGAGACTGAAATTTTGTTCTTGAAATTTCGTTATTAAATTGTTGTTCTGTTCAAATATATAAGATTTATTTGTTTTAATGGATATGATTGTGACTACGAGGAATAAAATGATAAAGGAGTCTCCAAATAGTGCATGTCCAATGATTAGAAACAAACTTGAAGAAGCTATCATACTTTCTAGATATTGGAAAACAATGTGGAATGGGAGACATGACTTTCAAGTCATGGGGCTAGGGGAACAACAATTCGTAGTGGATCTAACTAAAGATTGGTGTAGTTGTGAGGGGTGGTCATTGATTGGGATTCCTCGTATTCATTCCATTGCAGCATTACACAAAAAGGGCTTAGATCCTCATGACAAACTTGATAGTTTATACAGGGTTGAGACCTATGTTAAATTGTATGATAATTTTTTGATACTTATTAATGGTAAGGATATGTGGCCTAGAGGGGAAGGTGTTGAACTTGACCCTCCTTTGTCATATAAACAACCTGGAAGGCCAAGAAAAGCTAGAAAGAGACAAATTCATGAGGAAGAGGGAAGAAGAAGAATAAAGAGAAGAGTTGTTATGAGTTGTAGACACTGTAATGCAGTAGGGCATAATACAAGGACATGTCCTCAATTAGAAGCACAAGGTGGTCCTCAACAACAAGCACAAGGTGAATCTGAACAACGAGAGAGAAGATGGACATGAACAACAATCCGGAAGAAAACAAGAAAAAGATATATAAGTGTTAATTTATATTTTTGTGGAAATTCTTTTACATGTTTGTAAATTAGGGTTAATCATTCTAATTAGTTTTTTCCTTTGTTACTACAACATCACACAACAGTAAATGAACACCAAAATGAACCTGAACCTGAACACCATAGCCAAGCATTGGAAAATGATGAAGCTGTCCAAACTGCCCAACACCACCAACCTCATGATGAAGCTGTCTAAACCGCCCAGAATGATGTTGTGGAAGCTACCCAGATTGATGCTGAAACTGCTAGATGTGGCAGGGGCAGGAGTAGAGGGAGAGGGAAGGGAAGAAGACAAGGGTAGGAAAATGGGCAGAGGTAAAGGATAGGGGTGAGGGAGAGGGAGGAGAAGAAGGCATGGGTAGCAACAGTATGTATGTAAACTATTTATTTAATGTAAAGCATAGATATGTAGGATGGGTAAAGGAGGGACGTGCATTAAGTATTTTAATGTATTCAATTGATGTGTTTGCACACAAAAGAATCTTTTGTACAATATACTTTTGTCTATATATAAAGTTAAAACTTCAAGGCATGCATTTGACTTGTTGTGAACAGGTTTTGAGAGGAAAAATATTCAATTTTATTCATCATCCATTAAAGATACACCAACCATACAAGTGTATCATACAATAACACTACTGCTCAACAACCATACAACTGTACTTCTACTTTCTATCATACAATAACATTAATGTTGAACTGCAACTTTATGAACCAAAAAAAAAAAAGCCCTAATCTGTACTTCCAGTCAACCTTTTCAAATACTTTCCAATGCAATTGCAATCAACCAAATATAGCATCATGAATATGCATAAGCTCCAGCTGAACAAAGTAATGACACCAACAAACCAAGTCAAACACTGTAATCTTCCATTTTGTCTTTTCAACACCCCCAATCTTGTCCTAAACTTACTGTTTTTTTCTTCATTTTTTGCAAGAGATGCTTTCCGGGCATCAATTTCTTCTTCCATTGCTCGAATTCATCGAAGCAATCCAGGGATAACCTCAATAGATCTTTTGCACATTTCTGGGTCTATCCACTTAAAGAAACCACATCTTCTACCATCACCCCGCTCGAAAAAATGTAGCTTTTTATCAATGTATAAATCAATAACAGTATGAGTTTAAAATTTTCCTCTTCGCTCCCGTAACTCACAAATCTTCTTGAAGGATTTCTTTTCGTCCAAGAGGTCTTCAATGTACTTCGAATTTCACATTTGCAACTGGGCAATAATGGACTTTAGCTTCCGGGCATTGTTATTACTATGATTTTAATGAAGAACAACTCTTGGGCAGCGATTTAGTGGGAAAAATTGTTCTTGTTTTAGTCGAAAGTCAGTACATTCCCCACCTGAAAACACCTTTTATTTGAGGAATAAAAAATAAAAAAAAAAATTAACCGTGGGCGCAGTCGTGTGGGCGGATAAAAATGCCCCTGCCCAACATAGTGAAAAAAGGGGATTTGACGGAAAAATTATTGACCTAACGGCCAAACCGGACGGAAGGGCAAGTTCTGGACGTTTTAAAAGATTGAGTGTCGCTAGGGCGACGAAAATAGTTCAGGTGCTAAACTTGGATTCCGAGATATTAAAGGTGTTAAAAAAATCTTTTACCCTTCTTTTTAAATGTAACTTTAATTTGAATTTTAAAATTAAAATAATGATATTTGTTGTGACATTCAATATTATTTTTTTTTATTTAAAGTAATTATTTTAATATTATTAACTTTTGTATAAGATGCCAAGAAGGCGTAGCTCGGTTGGTAGCTATCTCACTT
The DNA here is from genome assembly GCA_025388415.1 of Cynanchum wilfordii. NCBI lineage: Eukaryota > Viridiplantae > Streptophyta > Magnoliopsida > Gentianales > Apocynaceae > Cynanchum > Cynanchum wilfordii. The sequence continues at coordinate 17,756 of JAHSUH010000360.1, read as the reverse complement.
ATGACCATGAAGGTCATGAGTTCGAGACACACCAAAAGTTAAATTTTTTTTTTTTAAAAAAAAAAAAACTTGTATAAGAGAAATGAAAATGTTATTGGTCTTACTAATGTAACTTGTGATGAAACCCTCTTAAATTTTAATTTTATCCTTTAAAGAATTTTTTATTTTTTTCTTTTCTTTTTTGTCCTAAATATTTTCTTAAAGCACATCAAAATATGATAAAAATAATCAAAATTTTAGTAAATAAGATCATAAAAAATATGATAAAATAACGACATTATTAAGAAAATTATGGTGTTTTTATTTTGTCTTTTTGTAAACTTTACTAAATTTTTATATGATAAATTTTTATTTTTTAATAATAAAAATTTTACATTTTATTTTATAAAACACACCCATTTTGATCTTTAATAATAGACTCGTTTGAACCTAATAGGTCTTAAGAAGATTGTGATACTCGTCCCACATCGATAAGCGATATAAATATAAATGTGTAATTGTATATAAGAATGAGTCTAGGTATTCATAATCAACTCGATCTCCTTTTTGTGCGGTGAACAATACCAAGTAGTTAATCATAAGTCTTTGTCGACTCATAGTAGCGGATCGTGACAAAGACCCGCTTGGTCTCTAAAAGAAACCAGTTTGCCTTTAATGCGTGTTATTTATTTATTATTAAATATATATTTAAAATGTATTATATCATATATAATATATTTAAAAACTAACATTATTTTATATTATTTAATAATATTATTTTTTAACGTTTTAAACTTGTTTATATATATATAATTATATTGAATTATTATTTTAATATTATATATAACTATATATTTATTAATTTAATTATCTAAATATTTTTGTATACATAATTACATTTAATTTAATTATTTCAAAAATTAATATGTTTAGAGGAATTAAATAATGAAAAATTAATTTCCTATTTAACAATAGAAAGATTTTAAAACCTAAAACTAATTTGTATGTTTTATAAAAAAAAAAAAACATTATTATAAATAAAAAATTTCATCCGACCAATCTATAAAAATATATTTAAAGAAATTGTAATAAATATTTTTATTAATTTCGTACAATGGAATGGGTACGTGGCGGTATTAAACCATTAAATAAACCGGCTATTCCCAGTTCCCAGTTTCCATACTTTGGGCTCCAACCCTCTTTACACCTCCAGAGAGGCACGCAGAGAAGTCATCATCATATCACGCAACCGTTGAAGGAAAGAGGTCGGCGCAGCAGTTTCTGAAAGGCAAAACATGGCTGTGACTCTCGACGATTTGAAGAAAAAAGTGGCTGATTTTGCTAAGGAAAGAGATTGGGATCAGTTTCATAGCCCCAGAAATCTTCTCTTGGCACTGGTTAATTTGTTTCCTTCCTACTTTTCATGTTATGTTCTTATAATAATCCTAGTTTTTTGTTTTTTGTTTTTTTTTTTTCATTTAAGGTTTCCATTTGAGTTCCATTCGTTGTTTTTGTTCATAATATATGTGAATGGGAGAAGTAATCCCACCATTTCTATTTGGATTCTTGTTGGTTTAAGTTTGTGTGTTTGTGTGAGTAGTTTTGGAATTGAATATTCTATAGATATAAGTACTACCGTTGTTTGAAAATGTTTGTTGTTTGAAATGTTGGGTCTTAAAATTGGAGAAACATTGTGATCATTTGAAATCTTGTGTATTTTCAGTCATTCAAATTCTTTCTTGATCGTTAATGTTGGAAATACTGGATTTGAAATTGAATCATTCATATCTTTTTTGGTTTTTTTCATTTCTATATTGATCTGGAAAATAATAGCATATATTTTTTTTAATCCCTACATAAAATACGGTTGATTCATGAAAGTACTGTTTTACTTGGTTTAAGAACTGAGCTTGCGAAAAATTTATCAGTTTCTTTCTATCCTTACTACGAGACTGAAATGCATATACACATATTTTTTTGTTTTTCCTTTTTGTGGGTCATGTTTAGGATGGATGAATTTCCATTTTAAATGGGAAAAAGAAAAAGAAAAAAAGACATTTGTGTGTCTGTATGTACTTTTTCTTGGAAACCAAAACTGAGTAGTCGTTTGTCAAACTCTTATTCCCAGAATATCATCATAGCACTCTATGTTTTTCTGAGCAACCCACTGTTTTATGCATCATTACTGCCTCCAAAAACTATGGAAAAACAAAATAATTATAATAATTATAAATAATGTAACAGATGGTTTTTCTTGCATATATGTATATATATCTTTTGTTTGTCGAAAAAGAGTCATTCTATTTCATGTACATAATAACAATGTCAGAAGAAGCTGTGTGTGTATGTGTATGTATGAATATAGTACATATATGTTTTGATCATATATATATATATATATATATTCTTGTTTGATCAGGTGGGTGAAGTGGGGGAGTTGTCTGAGATATTTCAGTGGAAAGGTGAGGTCCCAAGAGGTCTACCAGAATGGGAAGAAGAAGAAAAACAACACCTTGGTGAGGAACTTTCAGATGTATTACTGTACCTGATAAGGCTATCTGACATTTGTGGGGTTGATCTTGGCAAAGCTGTTCTTAGGAAAATGGAACTGAATGCCATTAAGTATCCAGTCAACCTTTGCAAGGGTACTTATAATAATAGAAGGCAAAAACTTCTTGTCAGCCATAGCCATTCCACACCAACCAGTGACAGTGGAAATAATGCTGTTGCTAATGATGCTGTTTGATCTTGCTTTGCCATAATCCTTTTTTAATCATAGTTTTTTTGTTTTTTTTTAATCTAATTTTGTAGTTAAATGGTGCTTTTGAGTAAGTACCCTTCCCTTATTTTCTTTTTTTCTTTTTTTCTTTTTTTTTTTTTATTTTCTTTTTTAGAACTTTGAATGAGCAGGTACAGCACCATTCTGCTGGTGAGTTGTTGGGGGGGCAGCTTCTTTTACTTGTGCTAAGATTTTCTAGGATATTATCCCCATTGACTAATATATTTGGACATGCAGCAGGCAAAATGAGCTACTTTTTGTTATATATATATACACCAGTGCAAGACTCCTTTCTAAAAGTAATTTTTTAAAAAGTACAATTTTGTTATTAAATTGTTTATTATTATTCTTCTTTTATATGTGAATTTCTACTAAATTAAAATATGAATGATTAAAGTTATTTATAATAATACAACAAAACACAAACATAAAATTGGGTAAAGTGAATATAGTCAATTTAAAATTTTAAGTAAATTAAAGAAAGTTACAAATAAATTCAGAAATACAAAAAATAATTTTTTTTTTTAAAAAAAATGTAAATATCATATTTAGATATTTGGTCTTCATGTAAAAAATTCCAATAATAAAAAAAAAAAAAAAAAAAAAAAAAAAAAAAAAAAAAAAAAAAAAAACCAGAAAACTAAAAAGGAAAAAAAAAACACCAAAAGAGTAAAAACTAAATTTTTTATTATTGATTTTTCAGGTTTTTTTTTTTCCCCTTCTCACTTTTATTCGATTTTTAATGACTTTATATATTGTTAATATTTTTTTTTTGGCCAGTTTTATATTTTCATAACTTACTCTTTTCACTACGTATCTTATGTTTACTCTCTTCAAGGTGTTAAAGATAATATTTTTCTAAATTTATGTAGTGAATATTAGTTTTTCTTTTTCTTAAAAAAAAAAAATTCTTTAATTAAGGAAAGATAATTAAAATTTATACAAAAATATATGATTTTTAATATTTTATTTGCTATACATAACTTAAATTAAATTTACCTTTAAAATATAATAAGATATTCACGTGAAAATAGAGAAGTTTATAATATTGTAAATACAGAAATTTTATAAAAATAGAAGAGAGTATTTATTACTAATTTCACAAATCACTCTCTCTTGGTCTAAGAAGCATTCAAAGGGGTGGATAAAAGAAACTCCGACGAGATGCTCTAAGGGGTCATCATAGATCGAGATCAAGTCCAAGGGTCTCCGAAGTTAAATATTTCGAGAAGTCCAAAGAATCTTAGAGAATCAAATATAGACAGATTGAGATCAAACCAAAGAGCTCTCAATTTCATGACCAAAAGAATTAGTGTAAATATACAAAGATTGGTGTTTGGTAGGGTTTTAGAATTACGCGATTGTCGTCAAATCGGCCAAGATTAATTCAATTAGTTCAATGAGCAGTTTAGGGTGTTCACCGAGTCATTTCTTCCCTAAGAAACCTAATCGAAATCAATTAATAAGAGAATAGAAGACAATAAAAAGAGGGATTTTTAGATTGAGAAATTGTAGAAAATAATTAATTAATAAAAAGTTTACAAATAACAGATTAAGAATTTCAATCCAGGGTAATTGATTCAATCCAAGTTCTTCCTCGTTCCTTAATAAATTTCCAAATTAATAAACCAATTCCTTGATTGAATACTAAATGGGATCCCTAATTAGCATTTGTATCACATACTAACAATCAGCTAGAATTCAATTAAACAACAAAAGGATATCATAGACGATCGCTCAATCAATCAATCTAAGTTTAATCTAAGATCCGTGATAATATCAAAGCAATTTGTCAATCAACAAAATTGTCCAAAATTGAAATCAATCACAAATAATAAAATCTCAACATAATCCAATGACACAATCATCAAAAGAATAACACCTCTTCAATATTTAGTCAATCGATCTAAAAATTGAATTGTTTAAAGTATTGAATTCGAAATTGGAAATTAGCTTAGAACCCAAAATTTGTTTAGATCATGAACTCGGAACTTATCTTAGAATCATTCTCCGGGACTGAATCAAAGCTTAGGCGGTCATCGCGATCTCCATCTCTCTTCTCTTTTCTAAATCTCGAAAATTTGCTAAGAATGAATAAATGGTGGTTGCCTTCTTTTAACTCTAATTAACCTTGTTTTGTTCACCTATTATTATAGACTTTGTAAATTGCGACTTAATTAATTAATGTAAGACTTCAAGATATTGAGCCCGAAAAATAAAAGTAATAATGAACCCAATTAGCTTAATAATATTATAAATCCAAATTTATTATATTAATCAAAATAAAAAGATAAAAGACCAATAATAATAAAATTAGATGCAATAAATGCTAAGTATAAGGATTAAAAGTATGTAAATTTGTGTTATATCAGTATTCGCCATCAAATAATTTTTAAAGAGATATATATTATAAATAAATTTAAAAACATATATATTATTATCTTATAAAAAAATTAATTGAATTAATTTTTTTTTTCAAAAGAGACCTGGGTCTTTTCTAAGAATCATGTTTGGCCCTAATAGATCACTTAACATGTCTTTTTTTTTTTAAAAAAAAAAATATATATATTTATTATTTTAATTAATTATTTGATTTATTAAAAATTAATATTTTTTTTAAAAAAATATATATATTATATTATATTTAAAAATTAATATTATTTTATATTTATTCATTTATATCATAATTCTTTATTTGTTAAATTTGTAAAAAATTTATAATATTTTAAATTTAGTTATGTTATTTAAATCCATTTAAGTTATTTAAATAAATTCACCTCAAAAAAAAAAAGTTATTTAAATAACATTTAATCAAGTCGAAATAGTTAAAAATATAAATAATCCAATCGCAAATAACAATAAAGTCATCCTATTTAAAACTTTAACATTCTGGCCACCAATAATGAACATCATATGAAAGAAATGTTTGACTTTATTTAAGGGTTTGATTTTGTTTGTTTGTTTTTTTTTTTTTTAATAACAACCTAATCCATCTTGGATATACAGTAAATACTTCAAAGAATACCTAGGAAAAAGACATAAATCAAACGATGGGTTGGGAAAAAATTCTTACACGTGAAACATAAACATGTAACAAATATACCAAGAGACAAAAATAAAGATAGAGACAAAGATAAGAGACTAGAGAAAAAACAAAGAGTGGGTCTAAAGATATTCCTATTAAAAGAAGAGTGGGTTTAAGTCCATGGCTTGACACAATGGATAAAACACATTTTAATCCGAGTAAGAGTTGGACTCTGCGGATACAACTCGGGCCGAATCAAAAACAAAAATTTTTGATATATAGACGTAAGAAGAAATTCTTACACATGAAACATAAAAAAAGTGGCAAACATAACAAGAGGATATAGTGGATGATTAACAAAACAAAGACAAAAATAAAGGTACAAATAAAGACAAGAAAATAGAGAAAAAATTGGTGGGGCTAAAAGATATTTCTTTTAAAAGAAGATTTTTTTTAGATGCAAGTGTTAAAGAATAATAATTTTAATAGCTATACAAATCCAAATTTCAATAGTTAGGATTGAGTAATGAATATAATAAGAATCATATAGGGAGTATGTGAAATTCATATATTCGTGGAAAACACACGATTTTGTTTTTTGACACTTTTTAATGGAGTAGGTGAAATTTTTATATCTAGCCAATTCTTGCATGATTTTCAAATGTGAGACTTGGGTTAATACCACAACCCAACAAATTTGAACCCATTAACTGTTAATTTGACCTATAAGGTTGCACATTGAGTATGATTTATTATTATCCTTTGCGGTAATTTAAAACAATCTAGATTATTTTAAATTACAAAGAATGATTAATTAATTATTATTCAAATAAGATCTTTAATTTTTAAAAATTCAAATTTATTAAAGAGGAGAGTAATGAACTATTTATTCAGATTTTCTTATTGGATAAGAAAAAGAACAACAATTAAAATTTGTATAATATTTAGTTAAAATACAAAATTATTATATGATAAGGGTGAGGATTTGAATGATTATTCTTATAATTGGCTTTTAACCAACACCTAGCATAATATATATATATATATATATATATATATATATATATATATATATTTTATTGTTATAAAACTATTGATAACAAAAGGAAATTAGAACGAAATATAAGATAGAGATCAAAGGGAAAAGAGCATTCTTCTTCTTGTATATTTCATATATATTATACCAAATCATATAAGCTACCCTCTATTTATAGGGATGATATATGTGTAACTTATATACACATATTCATACAAACATAACTCCTCATAATTCTAAAGAAGTTACAAAAGTTATAACATGGAGGTTATATGGAGGTAGTGGAAGTAGTAGAAGCTTTAAAGCTATGGACATACAAATATAATGGAATTCATAAAACCTCCCCTTTTGGATGTCCATTGTACAAGGAATATGCCTCATTAAAACCTTACTAGAGAAAAACCCGGTGGGAAAAAAAACCTTAGTGAAGGAAAAAGATTACATCGTTCCTTGTACACTCCCCTGATCATTACACAATATCTTTGTCCTGATGCATTCCAATATTATGGACCAATCTTTCAAATATTGAAGTCGGTAATGCCTTTGTGAACAAGTCTCGCCAAATTGTTACTTGAACGGATCCGTTGTACATTAATATCATCATCTTTCCGAAGATCATGCGCAAAGAGGAATTTTGGTGAAATATGCTTTATACGATCTTGTTTGATATATCATTTCCGTAATTGAACTATACATGCCGGGTTATCTTCATAAAATATTATTGTTAGATATGCTTGCTTCGTGGATTGCTATAATCTCTGCATGATACGAAGAAGTAGCGCAACTAGTGTATGTTTTGTAGAATGTTATGAAATGGCAAGTACCTCCACATATAAAAACATAGTATGTTCGAAATCTTGAAGGTATCAAAAGACATGTTTAATTCCGTTCCAACGTCTTCTAGTTGGACATGAACTAAACCTTGCTAATAAATTAATAGCAAAAGCTATATCAAGTCTTGTATTATTAGCAAGATATATTAGTTCACCTATTGCACTAAGATATGGTACTTCAAGACCAAGAACTTCTTCATTATCCTCACTTGGTCGAAAATTGTCATTTTTCACATCAAGTGATCAACAACCATTGGGGTACTCAATGGATGTGTTTTGTCCATGTAAAATCTTTTAAGGACCTTTTTAGTATAATTTGATTGATGAACAAAATTTCAATTTCATGTTTCAAGTGCTCGGTCTGCAAGCCGAGACAAAATTTTTTTTTTCTCGAGATCTTTCATCTCAAATTCTTTGTTCAAAGAAATTCCTCGATCTTAAAATATCTTCCGGAGTTCCAATCATCAACATATACAACAATTGTAGCAAATCCTAATTTTTTTTTCTTAATAGATACACATGGACAAATTTGGTTATTTTGATAACCTTCTTTCAATAAATATTCACTAAGACGATTGTACCACATTCGTCCAGACTGTTTTAAACCATACAAAGATCTTTGTAATTTTATTGAATATAATTCTCGAGAATTTGATTTATGTGCTTCAAACATTTTAAATCCTTCAGGGATTTTCATATAGATATCACTATCAAGTGAGCCATACAGATAGACTGTTATTACATCCACAAGATGCATATCAAGTTTCTCATTAGCTACCGGACTAAGGAGATAACGAAAAATAAATTGTATCAACCACAAGAAAGTAAGTGACCTCATGATCAATTATAAGTCTTTGAGAAAAATCTTGTGCAACAAGACGTGCTTTATAACTCACAATTTCATTTTTCTCATTTCTTTTCCACACAAATACCCATTTATACCCTACAAGTTTGACATCTTCAGGTGTCCTGGTTATGGGTTTAAAAACTTCACTTTTTGCATCTTTTCATTTCAGCCAATCACTTCTACGTCGATATTCATCAACGAATGTATGCTCGTTATAATCATTTTCATTTTTAATATTTGACGTCACATTATATACAAAAACACTATCGATAGTTATTTCTTCTCGGTTCAATCTTTTCCTCGTTGAGACATAATTTATTGAGATCTAATCATTCTTTACTTATCAAATATATTCATTTTCTTCAGGTACTTGAACTTCTTCTAGAGTTATTTCATTTATTATGTCTCTTGACTCTTCTAGAGTGTTAAACCTGAGCTCATTATAAACATTTGCTCCCTTTATTTTTACAGGGACTTTTATCTTTTGAACCAATTGGTCTACCACGCTTTTGGCGTGCTACAGACTCGTTTGCTATTGCATTTATAGATTGTCTTGTTAGGACATCAATCCGTATAAGAGCATTTTCGGTTGGTATATGTGACTTAGTCACTCTCTTTAGGTCGGTAAATGCATCCGGAATTTAATTTGTTATACTTTGCAAGTGTATTATCTTTTGAACTTCAAGTTCACATTGATTTGTACGAGCATCAAGATGTTGCAAAATATTCCATGTAATATTTTTTCCAAGTGTTATTCTTTTTTCTCCCCCTAATCCCGGGAACATTGATTCATCAAAATGACAATCGACAACATTGTGTTGTAAAAAGACCTCTCATCATAGGTTCAAAATATAGAAGGAGAAACAAACACAACATATATTCCCAATTTGTTTTAAAGAACCCATTGTGCGTTGTGGTGGAGTTACATGAATATAAACCGCACATCTAAAAATGAGAAATATTTAGCTTCCGACCATAAGCTAATTGCAATGGGAAATATTTATAAAAACTTGTTAGTCTAACATATACAAGTGCTACTGCATGCAAAATTGCATGGCCCCAAGCTGAGACGGGTAGTTTAATTCTCATAATCATAGGTCTAGCTATCAGTTGAAGTCTTTTAATAAAAGATTCGGATAACTCATTTTGTGTATGAACATAAGCTACAAGATGTTCAACACTTATACCAATTGACTTACAATAATCATTGAAAGCCAAAAATGAGAATTCATCAGCATTATCCGGACATATTGATTTAATTGTATAATTTGAAAATTGTGCTCGAAATATAATAATTTGAGCAAGCAATCTCGCAAACTCCAAGTTGCAAGTTAATAATAAGCTTACATGAGACCATCTACTAGACGCGTCTATTAGAATCATAAATTATCAAAATGGTCCACATGAAGGGTGAATTAATCCACATATATCACCCCAGATTTCTTTCTAAAAATGTTGGAAATTCAATTCCAACTTTAACTTGTGATGACTTAATAATCAATTTTCTTTGAAAACAAGTAGCACATGTAAATTCTTTTGATTGAAAATTTTCGGGTTTTTCAATGAGTGCCTATGAGAATTTTCAATAATTTTTCACATCATACTTGAACCGGGATGCCCTAACACGTCATACCAAATAGTAAACATTTTTTAATCAATAAACTTCTTGTTTATTGAATGTATTTCAATTGCATTTATTCTTGTGTAGTACAAGTCAAAAGAAATCATATTTAATTTTTCTAATATGATTTTCTTACTCGAAATAATACTTGTAATATGAAGATACTCATCATTTCCTTCATTTATAGTCTCCACATGATATTCGTTAAGACGAATATCTTTAAAACTTTACAAATTTTTTTGAGACTTTGATGAAAATAAAGCATTGTTTATATTCAACTTTGTTCCATTGGGTAACATTATAATCGCTCTTCCGGAGCCTTAATTTATTCTTGTACTACCCAAAATTGTACTAACATATGCATCATTCATATTTAATGCAATGAAATATTTTTATTTTTAAGAATATTGTGGTCAATTACACTATTAACAAGACATATATCCTTATCCATATTCTTTAAAAAAATAAAAATAAAAATAAAAATATTATAAAAATAATGAGATAAATAAGAATGAATAAATTCTTTTCCTTAACAAAAATAAACATATTAATTCCAAGGGGTGTAGTGGTATATGCTTTGAACCTTAAGCAGTCATCAATATTTAATATTTTAATATGCAATATAATTGCAAGCAACAAACTATGTATGTATGTAAGCTTAAAAACAATAAGCAGCTATATATAGTACAACAATATATATATAAACAGAATGCTTCAGCAGTATATATATAGTATTTAAGCACACTGATCAGTTCATGTTAACAATATGAACACAACAACTATATATATAACAATACATAGCACAAGCATAGTATATCAGTGAATAGTGCGTACATGCACATTTATATATATAAAATGAACAGTGTAAACAGAATAGTGTGTATATAATACCAATAGCATAAATCAAAAGTGTAGTGTATATATATAAATCAAGTGCATGATCAGTATAAGGCACCAACCATATAGTGTATAACGATTGTATATGTATAATAACATACATACATAATATACATATATATATATATGTATATATATATATATATATATATATATATATATATATGTATATATGCATTATGAAACATTTAATTTCATGTAAACAATACAACCAGTACAATTAAATAATATATACAACCAAATATATACATACAATCAAAATATATACAACTAGTACTACTTGATGTTGTCAAGTACTAATGCATATAAAAACAGTACAAAGAATAGTAAACATATGCTTGGATTTCCAATTTGCAATTGGTTATAGTGAACACTTTATAAAATTTAGTATACAAAAACAAAAAACTCCTATTTATAGCTTATAAGAGGTGATGAGTTTAAAGTATATCGGTCATTCTCCTAGGCAACAAATTTATTTATTCATTTATATCCATATGGATTTGAATCATCCCATCAAATTATTATCATATCATGAACATCATAAATACTTATGAATTAAATTTTAAAATAATTTTCTGGTGCACCTAATTCATATAATTATTTTTTTAATATAAATAACAAAGATGAATTATTTTAACTGTTTATTTTAAAAAAACAAATAATAAAAAGAATGAAGATTTATAATATTATATTTGCGTAATAGCATAAAATAGTAGTATCTAGTTGAACAAAAAATTGTATAAAATTGGTTTTTTAATTGTGTTAATTTTGTGTATTAAGTATTCTACACTGCAACGGGATTTTCAATGATTTACCAAGATTGTGATTAGATTGTTCCCCAGTGTTCAGCAAAAATGTAGGCAGACATTTAAATCTCTATTTTCTATCTTTCTACCTTAAGGAATCTTACACTACAAATTCTATAAAATTCTCATGTTTACCAAAGTGGTAACAACTCTGACTCAGGATCAGGTATGGGCTAAATGATAAGCAAACTTTACAAACCTTAATCAAGGCTGCTAATTTACAATTCCAATCACACACATACATTCAAGAAAGTGTGTGTGAATTGTATTCTGCAGTGTAAGTAAGCTGCCAAAACAAAAAGGGAGAAGTGTAGTGGACTATAACAAGAATTGTAAGGCACAGCACAGCAGGCATTAAAAAACGAAGGATGAACATGAACACAACCATACTAAACCAATTCCCTGTCCAAGGATTGACCAAAGGCAGCAGCAAGGAATAAATTGCTGAAGAAGTAAAAATTCTAACTTTACTTCTTTTTTCTTTTTTTCTTTTTTTTCTTTTTTTTTTTTTGTTAAGTATTAGGCAAGAACAGAAGTCAGTCTGACATAACAACTTTTTTACCTTTGTATGTTATCAAGATCCAAATCACAAATGGGTAATCCCGTGCTTTCATATTCACACATAAATTTTAGTTAGAGACATTCAAGGCTACAATAAGAATGGAAATCACTTTTCATGCTAGTTACAGCAGAAGAAAGAAACAACAGTTGAATATGGGGCCTACCTAATTAATACACATATGAGATTTGAGCACAAGGTATTTAGAAGGACATTTAAATTTCTGTACAGAAAATGCACAAACTAGTTATATATAATAACAAATTTTTCCAAATGTTTTTTGATGGATTTCTTCTAATATATCAAAAGTTGTAGTAGATGTCGGACCTGTATCATGTATGCTTGGATAACGAACTCATGGTACACGCTCTAGCACTCGCTGCAGTGCCCTTTTGACTCCCTCTTGATCAAGTGAGGTAAAAAGTTGTATTTCTTGCACCTGAAGAAAAATGATTTTTCAATGTGAGAGAGAGAGAGAGAGAGAGAGAGAGAGAGAGAGAGAGTCAAGAAAAATACCCTGTCTTCCTGCCCGAGCAAGGAGGGTAAATTGATCACCAGTTGGTGGTACCTAAAACATTGGAAGATAGATTGTAACTTCTATCAAAACTAAAGCTCAAATACACTTGAAGATCATGTAGAATCTAACTTACATTTGAAAGCCAAAGCTGCAAATCTTGTGATACCACCCGTTTCTCAAATCCTTGTCGACCGATTTTCACATCATTAATCCTGGAGAAGAAAAAAATTCCCACTAAATACATAATAAGTGGGACAATAAGAGTTCATAGTTTATGCTGCAACTAGAGTCAAGAATCCAGGATGCTATGTGGAGGTCATCAGACAAAAATAAAAGATTTGACTTTACTGTCTGGCTATTTATGTATGATACTCCGGCCAGTCAAAGCTATATCTAGCATTGGCACTTGAACTTGTGATTGGGATAAACTTCCTATTGATAATTCTATTACTACCAAGAAAATAGAATTTCACTAAAAGGAACATAATTTTAGAGGTGTTATTCCATTTGTTTTCTACTGTAGTGAGCAAGAGTTCACATTTATTTGCCTTGCATAACTTAGTTCTTTTTCTTTGGACCTCTGCTATTGAAAGGACTTTAATCTGACCATCCATCTTCTTGAAGGTAAAAGATTTGGAAAATGGACTGGTACTTTCAGAATTCTAGATTAAGAGCGTCAATTTTTTTTCAGAATTATACATACTACTCAAAACTGATTTTATATTTAGATTACCCATCTTCTTGTAGTAGCTCCTCAAATATTGTTTCTAGACCAGGAAGAGGTTCGATCTTATAGTTGTCATCCAAGCTATCAGGAGCTGCTGAGCCATCCTGTAAGGCTTTGCACTAATCAATGATTGAATCATGTAATCACAAAATAGAAAGACGTAAATTACCACAAACAAAGAGAAGTAAATATGCTTCTTCGTACCTGAGGAATTACTTTTTCCAGAGTTTCAAGTAATGGATCTTCCTCCAGTTGTTTCATGGACAAAGTAATCCTACACTTTTCTCTGCAGAAATTTTAAAAAGATAGGAATAATCTACTGAACCTTTTGTTTAAGAATATGAAACAAAATGGTATGAGAATATTCAGCAGAGTTTCATTCAACTTCTACTCAACATATGGGTATTGTGTGTAGGCATGTTCAACTTGAATCATCTATCAATTAAACCACCAATCTTAACATCATATAGAGATAAGAGCAGTGACAATGGTATTATACTGCTTGTTCTATTCAGATAGAAGAAGTTATTAAACAACTTATATGATGACAAGTATAAATCTTCTTCAATATATAAAGGTCTAGTAAATGTTTAGATCAAACTACTGCAAGAAATGAGGGTATAATGACGAAAATGAGGATTTTATGGCATTAAATTGCAGATAATGGTCTTGAATCCTTGATTCTTCTGTAGCCACCATACATTTTATACGAACCATGTAATAAGCTAAATCATAAAGCAACAGTATCGAATTTCAACTAATCCATTTTATTACTTGTATAGATGGCAAAAAATGAAAACATGGAGAGCAAAAAGGCAGCACAGTCACCTATCTATATTAGTAACTTTTACTCTCACTTCGTCACCCTCGGTCAGGACATCTCTTACATCTTGGACCAAATCCCATGAAACTTCTGAGATATGTAGAAGACCAGTAAGGTGATAGCAACCTGCAAAGTTCCATCAACACTAGTAAATTACAAAGCAACTAATGAATGAGCATCTCCACAGGAAGGATACATAGAGAACAGTACCTTCTTGCAACTGTAAATGCATGAAGGCACCATAATCCTCTACAGTACCAACTTTTGCATAAAATACATCACCAACACTTATTTGTTGAGAAAACTTTGACCAGACAGCTTCTTTTTCAGAAAATATCAACTTCCTATTCTCCTCATCTGCTTGGATTACCTACAAGAAGAGCAAAAATTCTCTACTATTCAAGTAAACTAAATAGATTTTGAAATCAAATTCATATGAGAAAATATTGCATGATAAATATCTCAACATGAAAATACTTGTCATATAAACTAGATCAAATGTGAGAGGAGTTAAGTTAGATAAGTTTCGTTAAAAATTTCACAAGCTCAGATTGACAAGAACTCAGAAAATTTTCATATATGGTTTCTTGATGCAAGGTCATGAAAGTAGAAGCTCCAATCTGAAATATCAGTGAAGTTCAAAAGTTTCCATTGCTCCCTCAGTCAACTAAATATTCACGTTTCCATTTACAGATGTTAAAAAATGAATATTCATCTTATTGCAATCTAAAGTTCCAAAAGAATAACATCTCTAATGCGTATGCAAGAAATTAAAATAATATTTGCAATTGAAAGATACAAAGGTAAGAAACAAAATAAGAAATAAGCGCAATAAGCAAAAAAAATTTCCACAAAAAAATGACCCAATATACATGATCATAGAAATTTACGTTCAAATTTATCTTACAAGAAGAAATTTAAAAATGAAACATCAAACTTCTCTTATCTATAGGTTTCTCTTCACATTGATTCATCAAAAGCTCAGGAATAAGGAATAAGAAGGAATGGAAAGAAAATAATTGAATATTAATAGTTGATATTTTAAATCTTTAGCAACTTCTACTGAGGGATTTATCAAACAAAAGTGATCAAGTTTGAGTTCTTTAGCTTGTAGCAATTTAACTCCCACACCAACATATATACAGATATATTTTTTTCTCTTTGTACATCATATGTATATATATATAAACATGTATATTGAGCCCAATAAATTTAAGGCACCAAACCCAGTGTTAATTTGCTAAACATAAAGAAATATATTTTCACCGATATGGAGGGACTTAGTGGTAGGGAACTAATGAAAGAATCTGGGGATGGCAAATCGGGAACTCAAGGATAATGACAGGAAAGAACTTTCTTTTAAAACAGATTCACCTGTTTAATTGATTTTTCAATTTAGTTTGTCAATGCAATAAAAAGGAAAACAGAAAGATCAGCTGGAAGGAAGCTCCCTGCATTAGGTTCAATGATGAAAAATAAGAACACTAATGCATTTGCAGATTGTGGGATAAAGGAAACTTGAGTCCTGAATGAGAGGGGATCTTGAATTTATTAGTTGTAAAGTGAATATTAGCTTGTATGATTCTGTTACCACTGTCTCCCTAATTCTGTTCAAAATCTACTTTGTTTTTGTCCTACATCTCCTCTACTTGTACTGACCAACAGATGCAGGAAAGTGCCATAAGTCGTGCATGGACTTCAAAACTTTGGACCAGATGAACCATGGGGTTTGGATTTAATCAACATAATTTTAAGTTTTAGTACGGTCTTCTAGCAAGTAATGATGTAGAACCAGAACTTTGCAGCGAAAAATACAAAACAAAATAGAAGAACTCCATCAAGCTCTATCTTCTCTCCAAGTATGAGAATTTGACCTTGGCTCCTGTTATATTACAGAATATCTCACCAAGAACAATTTTCTCAAATTTCTTTTCAAACTACAGCACAATGCTCTGGGTTAGTTCTCCAAAGCAGTAGCAACGAAACTGTCATCTCAAGTGATGAGGTAAAAATTCAGAAGTTCCACTAGAAACCTCAAAAGCTTCCACATGTTTTATGGAGCATATAAATGAAGTGTGCTCAATTTATCATTTGAACATTTGAAACTACGATTTTCAATACAAATCTAGGAGAACAGGATCAGCTTCATTTTTCATGAAACCCAACCATTTTTAAACCATTCATGGTTCAATTTAGCCTCCAGTAGATAGAAGATGCTGCATCTAACTGGATGCATGCCTATTGATAACTTTCATATACGATTGGATTGAAGAGAAAATTTAAAGTTGTTTAGAAATTCTTCTTTTAATTCATCAAACGTGCAAAGTTGTGAAGAGCAATTTAAAGTACTTTTGTGGTCGACATACCTTTACAGGAAGAACAGAACCTACTAAATCCTTAGCAACCTCCTGGATAGGCTTTTTCTGTTCTGATTAAAATATCAGAGGAATCAGGTTAGTGATTAAACCACCTCCTAGAATTCTGAAGCAATGATTTGCAAGGAATTTGCAGCTTGAGAAATTGAACAATTAAGCAACAGGAAACACTTTAGGCATTTATGCAGTTGGATTGATGAAAGAAAAAAAAGAAAAAGGAGCTGTTCAGAAATAAAAATAAATATTAAATACCTCTATAAGAATGTGAGGGGCTCAACTGTGGGTAAGGAAGAAAACCAAGCAGAGAATAAAAGCGAATCAACAATCCACCACCATTGAAACCTACAACTCTGCCCTCAAAAATGAGTCCTCTTTCTTTGTATAACTTTGCTGCTTTCCAATCAGCAGACCTCTACTTCTTTGTGTGCAACAGAAATTTATATAAGAAATATTGATAAGAACATAGTACACTGAAAACTACTTTAGTCAGTAAATGAAGCATAATCTTAAAATGTGAGCAAATATGATTCTCCTGGTGTTGGGAAATCTTCCCAGTAGCTTTACTCTTGCATAACCAGGCAGACAGGGTCCCCTCTTCCAAATAAAAGGGGAAAAGAATATACCAAAGCAATAGTCCTATCTGGTTCTAGTATCTTAAAAATTATACCACTTCTAAAGCCTAAAACTGTTCCATGAATGCTACCATTTTCTCAATATTTGTAGCTTCATATGCTTGCAACAGTTAAGATCCCCAACTTAAATGCCCCTTGTTTACAAAGATTCCTATTAACCATAGCCAAAATCCTACTTCCATCAGCTGACTGTCAAATGCAAAATTGTCCGAGTCTTATATGGCCATCAACTGTGAGACTATTTCTGAGTCTCAAAGGAAAAATAAAGAACAGATAATACATTGCTGAGCAATATGCAAC
>JAHSUH010000359.1:0-25922 GCA_025388415.1 Cynanchum wilfordii | reverse complement strand
AGCAAACTTAAATAATGAACTTTAAATATTTCAAAAATTAAACAAATAATAATTAATATAGATGATAAAAATATCCAATACTTAAGGAGTGTTGCTTAAGAAACCAATTCTAGTAATAATAATAAAACAATTGAAACAGTGATACATGATTAAAATATGACAAAACCAGAATGTTTCAGAATTGAAAATCAAAATAATCAAAATGAATTTTTGATGTCTTATTGAAAATAGAGAAAAAAATTTAGAATATAATATAATAAATCCATATATATATATATAAAAAGAAGCAGTTCGGCAACTGCATAATTGCCGTTCGCAATTGTTAAATAACAATAATAATAATAAAATTTCTGGAATTCCGTAAAAATAAAATAAACTAAAATTCATATATATATATATATATATATATTTATATATATATATATATATATATACATATATAAATAAAGTACAGATTCGGTCATTGCCGCTCCTGCTCAATTCGCCGCAACATGTATAATTTAAAATAAATAAGGTTTTTGAAATTGTTAATATAAATGTATATATATACACGTATATCTTTGTAAGTTTCAGAAAATTCCAAACAAAAATCAATTCTTTTGTTCTCTCTTTTTAAATCGACAGTATAAGTATATATTCTATACAAAACTTAATGACAAATCAAAAAATTGATTTTTTTTTTTAGAAAAGTATCCGTTTACTCACCTCTTAAAATTCTGAAAGGATTTCGAAACAATCGATCAATCCTTGTATTATTCCACTCGTTAGTCCTTGTTGATCAGAATTCTGCGCTTCCTAGACCCCAACGATAGAGACAGATGTTTATAGGGTTCTGAAAGTTATAACTCTTATTAACTTAAAAACCCTAGTTTATTCCTTGCCAACTCTAATAACATAGAATTTATTTAATTAAAATATCATTCAATAATAATAAAACTTGTTAATTACTTATTTGCCCCTATCTTAGGGCTGGGTCTCACACTAATGAAGTACGTATGATTAATTAAGGTGAACAATGTTCGAAGGTTCGGTTTGCAAACGGATCTAAGGCAATTATGAATTTGAATCGTCTTACTACCATACCCGAGTTATCTAATGTGATTACCTCAATATGGTTGCCGCAAGTAATCATAAACCTTTGTAGATTAGTTATTAAGTCGTCAATTTAATAAGTTAATCTTAAGGTTTGCATTGATTATGAACTCGAGATTATTAGGCTGCATAACTTCAGTATGGTTGTCGCAAGTTATTAGACCTAATTTGGCAATTTGTTAAATCCTCTATGGTTGGGTCTCCTTAACAAACCGTCAATTTAATTAACTATTATAGTATCATGCATCAACCTAAGTTTCATAGCATAAACTCAATAAGAGAATTAAATCGAAAGCGTAAAACAATAAGCAAATCACAGTGTATATTAAAATGTATCCTTTCCGGAAATGTATAAATCATTAATTAATCAATCTAAATAAAGAAAATCCTAGGACACAAAATCATAACATATAAAGGAAAAGTAACACAAGAACGAAAAGAAAAGGAAAGAGAAAGTTGTCGTGTTGCTCTCACTGCTTCCACAAACTGGCTTAATCCTCCGGACCTCGTCGAGACTTGTACTCCGGATCCTTATCTCGCTCTAAAGATCTTCAGAGATCACTCCTTCTCAACTAAACTATAGGGTATCCCTTATGGTTGTGGCTCAACCCTACACTTGAGAAGAAAGAAAAATGAAAATTGAATCTCGACTGGAGCTTATCACGAAATTCTTATTGGCTAGGAACTCGGAAATACTCCTGTTCCGATTGATTCCGGTGTGGTTCAACAACCGAGGGAGTACATCTATTTATAGGAGTGAAATAGAACTGAAAAGAGGTAAAATTTCCATGTGGGACCTTGAAACACCGAAAATTTAGGATCTAGACCGAAAGTTTAGGATCCGGACCGAAAGTTTCCGATAATTACATTTTAGTCCTTGATTTCTTCATTTCTTCAATTGTGGTCCCTGAAACTTTTGAAATCGAAAACTTAAGGAATTTGCGTAATTTCCATTCAATTAAGTCCAATTGACTCCATAATTAACTCGAATTGAACACAATTAATGTATAAAAATACGATATAAAATCGAGTTATCAAATACCCCACACTTAGTCTTTTGCTTGTCCTCAAGCAAACTACTAAATACGGTTCTAAGAATTAGAAATAACTCAACTAATCATGCTCATCAATTAGGCTCGAAAAGTGTTCACAGAATCTCAACAATTTAAACTTCTCAAATATATTTCCAAATTATCAAGCTTAT
This sequence comes from Cynanchum wilfordii, assembly GCA_025388415.1. Taxonomy (NCBI): domain Eukaryota; kingdom Viridiplantae; phylum Streptophyta; class Magnoliopsida; order Gentianales; family Apocynaceae; genus Cynanchum; species Cynanchum wilfordii. The sequence continues at coordinate 23,626 of JAHSUH010000359.1, read as the reverse complement.
CAAAGAGTGAAATACTCGTAGTGCCTCATCAAATGTATCATGCATGAATCGAGAAGAAATAATTCAAAATATTCATATTAACTCAACACATATCCAATCATAGATTCTCCTTGGGTGTAGTGTGCATTCTAATCGACTCATCATCCAAACAATAGACTTCCCTTCAAACTAGTAGAAAGATAGTATGTTGATCACTTAGATGTCACAACAACTAATTACAATTAACCATCTAGGGATCAAGTTTCAATGCCACACTTATTACTCTCTCTTTTCCTTTTTTTCAAACATATATTTTTTTTTTCTTTTCAATCCAGTGGGTATAAGTGTTTACTTAACCATGTTAACTTTAACTACCCTTGTAGCAGGTCTCCCTCCGGTGGCTCCCGGACCTCAAAGACCTTAGGGCACCGGGCATTCAATTCCCTTCAGGAGTGATTCCTGAGTAGCAAAGAACACTTGCAAACTAACCTTATTAAAATAAATGACAGAAAAATAAACTAGTGGCATGCTTCTCAAACCCCTATCAAGTCACCATAACAGCTATCACAACATCCAAATGCTCTAACACTATTTAACTAAAAGTCCAAAAGTAATCCACTCATCAAACAATTTTGTCAAAATAGAAGTGCTCAAGATAACAGGGATTTCCTACAACTAGACTAGCATCAAGTCTTTACGAATAAATCAAAATCAATCCTCAAGACTCTAGCAATCAAACAAGTAGTTTTTATCATAGGCGGAGTAAATCATACTTCAAAAGCTTAAAATTTTTTCTTCAGTAGCAAAAAAGTTTGAAATTGCTAGGAAATTCGAGAAAATTTTGAAAAAATTGGAAATGTCGAAAAATTTGGCCCAGAAGCTCACCGTACCTGGTGTATGTTTTGAGTGAGTAAAAATGAATATCAAATAAGGCAAATAATCTCACAAAACAGAATCACATAATCAAACACAACTAAGGCAGAGTACATATCGCATGCAGATAGTAATACAGGAGTACCATGATTTTAAATTTATAAATATCGTATCCTCGGGAATGTTGGTGACGGTTGGTTAGTTTCAACCAATTATGACAATCTTTAAGGTTTAGGAAACTAGTCCTATGTGTCCATTCGATTCGGATATGTTCGAGTAAAAGAATAATTAAAACAAGAATGGAAAATAATTGACTAAGATCTCTACTGAAGTGCGTATGATTAATTAAGTTGAACAGTGTTCGAAGGTGTAGCTTGCAAGCAGATCTAAGGAAATTATGAATTCGAATTATCTTACTATCATACCCGAGTTGTCTAGAATGATTACCTCAATACTGGTCTTGTAAGTAATCCTAAACCTTTTTAGATTAGTTATTAAGGCGTCAATTTAATAACATAACCTTAAGATTTGCATTAATTCCAAACCCAAGATTATTAGGATGTCTAACCTCAGTACGGTCGCTATAAGTAATTAGTCCTAATCTGGCAACTCATTAAATCTCCTACGGTTGGGATTCATTAACAAATCGTCAATTTAATTAACTATTGTAGTATCATGCATCAACCTAAGTTTCATAGCGGAAACTCAATATGAGAATCAAATTGAAAGCATAAGGCAATAAACAATTCATAATGTAAATTAAAACGTATCATTTCCGGAAATATATAAATCATTAATCAATCAATCAAAATAAAGAGTATCTTAGGACACAGAATCATAACATATAAAGGAAAAGTAACACAACAACGAAAAGAAAAGGAAAGAGAAAGTTGTCGTGTTGCTCTCACTGCTTCCACGGGCTGGCTTAATCCTCCAGACCTCGCCGAGACTTGTACTCCGGATCCTTATCTTGCTCTAAAAATCTTTAGAGATCACTTCCTCTCAACTAAACTATAGGGATATTCCTTACGGTCGAGGTTCAACCCAAACACTCGAGAAGAAAGAAAAACGAAAACCGAAACTCGACTGGAGCTTATCACGAAATTCCTATTGGCTAGGAACTAGGAAATGCTCCTGTTCGAGTGATTCCGGTGTGTCAAAGCTTGCACATGATACCTCTATTTATAGGGGTGATTTGGGCTGGAAAACAGAAATTTTCCAATGTGGGACATTTACTAGGCCATAGTGGCACGGTGCTGCGCCCGTTACGGCACGGTGCGGCGGGCGTTGCGGCACGGTGCTGCGCATTGTGGCACGACGCTGTGGCACGACACTTGTGTGGCACAGTGCTTCGCATGTGTGGCACGATGTTGCACGCGTTACTCTTAAATTGCAATTTAGTCCCCGATTTCTTCCTTTCTTCAATTTTGGTCCCTGAAACTTCCGAAATCGAAAACAGAAAGAATTTGCATAATTCTCATTCAATTAAGTCCAATTAACTCCATAATTAACTCGAATTGAACACAATTAATGTATAAAAACACGATATAAAATTGAGTTATCAAATACCCCACACTTTGTCTTTTGCTTGTCCTCAAGCAAACTACTAAATACAGTTCTAGGAAACACATATAACTCAACTAATCATGCTCATCAACTAGGCTCGAAAAGTGTTCACAGAATCTCAACAATTCAAACTTGTCAAATACATTTCTAAAATAGCAAGCTTATCAAACAGTGAAATACTCGTAATTCCTCATCAAATGTATCATGCATGAATCGAGAAGAAATAATTTAAAATATTCATATGAACTCAACACATATCCAATCATAGAATCTCCTTGGGTGTAGTATGTGTTCTAATCTGACAAATCATCCAAACAATAGACTTCCCTTCAAACTAGTAGAAAGATAGTATGTTGATCACTTAGACGTTACAACAGCTAATTATAATTAACCATCTAGGGATCAAGTCACAATGCCACACTTATTACTCTCTCTTTTATATATATATATATATATATATATATACTCTCTATTTTTTTAAACATATATATATTTTTTTCTTTTCAATGTTGTGGGTATAAGTGTTTACTTAACCATGTTAACTTTAACTACCCTTGTAGCAGGTCTCACTCTGGTGGCTCTTAGACCTCCAAGACCTTAGAGCACCGGGCATTCAATTCCCTTCAGGAGTGATTCCTAAGTAGCAAAGAACACTTGCAAACTACCCTTATTAAAAAAAATAACAGAAAAATAAACAAGTGGCATGCTTCTCAAACCCCTATCAAGTCACCATAACAGCTATCACAACATCCAAATGGTCTAACACTATTTAACTAAAAGTCCAAAAGTAATCCATTAATCAAACAATTTTTCCAAAATAGATGTGCTGAAGATAACAGGGATTTCCTACAACTAGACTAGCATCAAATCTTTACGAATAAATCAAACCCAATCCTCAAGACTCTAGCAATCAAACAAGTAGTTTTTATCATAGGCGGAGTAAATCATACTTCAAAAGTTTATCGGATATCCCAAAAAGTTTAAATTTGCCATAAAATTCGAAAAATTTAGCCCAGAAAACCAGAAAAGCTCACCTACCCCACACTTAAAATGAACATTGTCCTCAGTGTTGAAGGTAGGTGAAAAATGAGTACCCCACACTTAATCCAAAACATATATTAATGCAATAAAACAAAGCAGATACGATAGATGCCCAAGACTAAGTAATATCCTAAAATAGAAAACACCAACAAGAAAACAAAGAAAAAAAAACAAAAAACGAAAAGAAAACCAAAAAAAAGGGAAAGAAGAAAAACTAGGTATCCAGTGGTTGCAACGGCTGCTGAAATCAAAATGATGTGGCGGTGTGGTGGTGCGGTGATGGAACCTCATCCTCAACATATATTCATATACCCTCAATTTGTATGTTTGTCCATGTTCCAGAGGGTAATGATGGTCACAGGTGTAATAGATGTGCTTACAATAATGAGAGTTGCAGCTGCAATATCTATACTAAGAAATCTCGCAACTCTAGTGAAGTTATATCTCAAAACACGTTCACAAGTGTTAGCAGCATATTCATTAGCAGTTCAAAGCGAATATTCTAATTATGTCCACGGGAATACGTCTAAAAACATGTGATAACTCATTTATATCTATGGCATGAATCACTTCAATATTATCCTTTCTATTAATAGCATGCATAACATGCAAACAATGAAGCACAGAATGAATAATCGTAGCTTTTGACCTTCTAAGATAAATAGAATGATGCACAGTGATATTGTCCCAAATAGATAATAAGGACAATTCTAAACTCTTCATACTCAAATCATGATCATATCCACCAAGTCTAAAAGAAATAGACCTTTTATGATGCTCAAAAAGTATAGAAGATTTACATACTAGTACCTCGTAAGTAGCTCTTTCGCATTAAAAATGCGGATGTATGGTAGAGTATGCATCTATGTATCCGACTCGAGAATTCTAAGGGTCTCCCAATCAATTCTTCTGCCATGATGTACTAATCCTCTCAGAAATGAGTTGTAGCGTTCAGTAGCTAGGCTCCGATCTACTTGAAATATCCGAAATGAATAAATCGAGATAGCGATCGGTGGAGGATGAACTCTCTTCAGTGTCATAGCGGCAAGGTAGCAACTATATGTATACAGAGATAGAGAAAGAGAGTTGAGTGAATTTAGAGATAAATAGGGGATAATGTAATGAATAGCCATGACTAGCAAAGTTTGCACAATTCCCCATGAACAGGATCGTGCAGTGCACATGCACAATCGAATTCTACCATTTTTTAAGCTAATGTGTTCCAAACAATTTATATGCAGTAAAATTTATACTGGAACAATCATTATCCACTCAATACATTAATTGACACAACAATGTCTTATCCGGAACATCCAACATCTATTTAATTAAACAGTGTAATCCCTATGTTGGAACATCTAGTTTCTATCATGCCATGATCATTAAGCACATATGAACCTGTCTGGAACTTCTAGAATCTACTCAAGTAAGCAAAGTAGTCCTAAACTAGAACATCCAGTCTCTTAAATAAACGTGAAAATCCTATTCTAGAGCATCCAGTTTCTAAATAAGCAGAGTAGACATAAATTACGCCAAAAACCACATAAGACACCTTTAAAATAAAACACAAACAAAAGAGAAACAAAGAAAAACAAGAACAAGAAAAACAAAACAAAACAACGAAAACAAAAACATAGGGTTGCCTCCCTATAAGCGCTTCTTTACTGTCATTAAGCTAGACCGCCTTTCCTTCTCGGAAGGACTTTATGTTCCATTTTTTCGAAGAATTCCCTGTAAAACTTCAACTTATGTTTGTTCACTTTGAATGATGTTTCACCCTCGTTCATTACTTCACAAGCTACCATGGTGAAACTTGTTTGATAATGAAGGAGTTTTTCCAATAGCTTTAAAACATCTTGAAAACATTTTCAAATTTGAATATAATAACATTTTATCCTCAAGTTGAAATTCCTTTAAACTGTTTATCATGCCAAATCCTATTTTTCCATTTAAAGCTCATTGAATCTATCATATCCATTCAATTTTGGGATTCTATCCAATGTACACAAAATGCTTTATAATTCAACAAGTGAGTGCAGGGTGATTAGTGTACATAATAGTGTTGGACAAGACCAAATATATCAAATGCATATACAATAGCTAGCATAGTATATCATTTGGAATTTCATAGCATATCCTTGTCCTCAAACAACTCCTACTGCATAATTACTAACATCACATGTCAAATAGCCAATTTCAATCGGGGGGATGTCATAATGGGTGCAATAGTGAAATAATTCCTTTAATAAAATTTATGCAAAAATGTCTTATAAAACACAAAAGGAATATATTTTCCAGTTAAGCTATGAGTCGTTTTCATGCATCTTTATAACATAGATTCCAGATTTCACAAGCAATGCATGAACGTATATCAATCATAGGAAATCATCTATAAACTCCCTTAAACTCTCTTGTCATGTTAAGAATATAATATAACTATGACAGCTATTCAGAAAACATTAGAACATGTATGAGAGCAAAGGCAAGGATTGATACCTAGAATATCAACAATTTTATAAACAAAAGCTCTTTTGTACCTCTTGACTGCAGTTGCAACTTCCTTTCGTTTCTCGTTCAGATTGCAATTATAATCAAGAAAGTTCTTACCATCATCTTAGGAATCGATAGTAGAAATGGGTTGGCCAGCCCTTTCGGTTTCAATTCAGGTGGATCCTCGCATGATGAAGTTAAAAATTTTCAGTTTTTGATAATACAAAAGATAGATTAAGCATGATGTTTCAATAAGATAAGAAGAAGGAAAGAAAAAGAGTTCGAAAAATAAATTTTTTTACTCTTTTTTTTTTCTTTTTTTCTTTTTTTTCTATTTCAAACCCTAGATAATATCTAGAGTATTTCCTAGTATGGTTTTAGAATGAATTTTCTAAAACTAGATGACCTTAATAATTTAATTCTAGAAAATTTCTAAAATTAACAATTTAGGAAACCGTATACTTAGGAAAGTGAGGTCTAATTCCACTAATCAAATCATAAAGAATAAATACTACCGTTACCAAATCATAAAATTTCTAAAATTTTGCGCGGAATTTCAAAAATATTGTGAATTTAGCGTCCCCGGCAACGGCGCAAAAAATCTGGTGTGTGTTTTGAGTGAGTAAAAATGAATATCAAATAAGGCAAATAATCTCACAAAACAGTGTCACAACTAAGGCAGAGTACCTATCGCATGCAGATAGTAACACGGGAGTACCACAATTTTAAATTTATAAATATTGTATCCTCGGGAACGTTGGTGACGGTTGGTTAGTTTCAACAAATTATGACAATCTTTAAGGTTCAGGAAATTAGTCCTATGTGTCCATTCGATTCATATATGTTTGAGTAAAAGAATAATTAAAACAAGAATGGAAAATAATTGTCTAAGATCTCTAATGAAGTACGTATGATTAATTAAGTTGAACAGTGTTCGAAGGTGTAGCTTGCAAGCAGATCTAAGGCAATTATGAATTTGAATTATCTTACTACCATACTTGAGTTGTCTAGAATGATTACCTCAATAGTGGTCATTGTAAGTAATCCTAAACCTTTTTAGATTAGTTATTAAGGCATCAATTTAATAACATAACCTTAAGATTTGCATTAATTCCAAACCCAAGATTATTAGGATGTCTAACTTCAGTACGGTTGTTGTAAGTTATTAGTCCTAATCTGGCAACTCATTAAATCTCCTACGGCCGAGATTCATTAAAAAATCGTCAATTTAATTAACTATTGTAGTATCATGCATTCACCTAAGTTTCATAGCATAAACCCAATATGAGAATCAAATTGAAAGCATAAGACAATAAGCAATTCATAATGTAAATTAAAACGATTCCTTTCCGAAAATATATAAATCATTAATCAATTAATCAAAATAAAGAGTATCTTAGGACACAAAATCATAACATATAAAGGAAAAGTAACACAAGAACGAAAAGAAAAGGAAAGAGAAAGTTGTCGTGTTGCTCTCACTGCTTCCACGGGCTGGCTTAATCCTCCAGACCTCGCCGAGACTTGTACTCCGGATCCTTATCTCGCTCTAAATATCTTCAGAGATCACTTCCTTTCAACTAAACTATAGGAATATTCCTTACGGTCGAGGTTCAACCCCTACACTTGAGAAGAAAGAAAAACGAAAACTGAAACCCGACTGGAGCTTATCACGAAACTCCTATTGGCTAGGAACTTGGAAATGCTCCTGTTCCGAGTGATTCCGGTGTGTCAAAGCTTGCACATGATGCCTCTATTTGTATGGGTGAGTTGGGCTGGAAAACAGAAATTTTCCAATGTGGGACATTTACTAGGCCATAGCGGCACGGTGTGGCGGGCGTTGCGGCACGGTGTTGCGCATTGTGGCACGACGTTGTGGCATGACACTTGTGTGGCACAGTGCTTCGCATGTGTGGCACGATGTAGCACGCGTTACTCTTAAATTGCAATTTAGTCCCCGATTTCTTCCTTTCTTCAATTTTGGTCCCTAAAACTTCCGAAATCGAAAACAGAAAGAATATGTGTAATTCTCATTCAATTAAGTCCAATTAACTCCATAATTATCTCGAATTGAACACAATTAATGTATAAAAATACGATATAAAATTGAGTTATCATTACCCCACACTTAAAATGAACATTGTCCTTAGTGTTGAAGGTTGGTGAAAAATGAGTACCCCATACTTCATCTAAAACATCTATTAACACAATAAAATAAAGCAGATACGATAGATGCCCAAGACTAAGTAATATCCTAAAATAGAAAACACCAACAAGAAAACAAAGCAAAAAGAACAAAAACGAAAAACGAAAACAAGAAAAAGGGAAAGAAGAAAAACTAGGTATCCAGTAGTTGTAGCGGCTGTTGGAATCGAAATGATGTGGCGGTGTTGTGGTGCGGTGGTTCGTATGGTGGAACCTCATCCTCTGTAGATATTCATATACCCTCAACTTGTATGTCTGTCCTTAAGTTTTGGAGGGTAGTGATGGTCACAGGTGAAAGAGATGTGCTTTCTATAATGAGGGTTGCAGCTGCAATATCTATACCAAGAAATCTAGCAACTCTAATGATGTTATGTCTCAAAACACCTTCACAAGTGTTAGTAGCATATTCCTTAGCAGTTCAAAGCGAATATTCTAATCATGTCCACATGAATACGTCTAAAAACATGTGATAACTCATTTATATCTATGGCATTAATTACTTATATATTCTCTTTTCTATTAATAGCATGCAAGCATAACATGCAAACAATGAAGCTCAGAATGAGATACAAAAGCTTTTGACCTTCTAAGATGAACAGAATGATACACAGTGATATGGTACCATATAGATTTTAAGGACAATTCTAAACTCTTCATACTCAAATCATGATCATATCCACCAAATCTAAAAGAAATAGAATTTTTATGATGCTCAAAAAGTATGGAAGATTTGCATACTAGTACCTCGTAAGTAGCTCTTCCGCATTAAAGATGCGGCTATAGAGTATGCATCAATTAATTCATTTGTGCATTCAACTCAAGAATTGCAAGGGTCTCCCAATCAATTCTTCCGCCATGATGTACTAATCCTCTCATAAATGAGTTGTAGCGTTCAGTAGCTACGTTCCGATCTACTTGAAATATCCGAAATGAATAAATCGAGATAGCGATCAGTGGAGGATGAACTCTCTTCAGTGTCATAGCGGCAATGTAGCAACTATATGTATACAAAGATAAAGAAAGAGAGTTAAGTGAATTTAGAGATAAATAGGGGATAAAATAATGAATACCTATGAGTAGCAAAGTTTGCACAGTTCCCCATGAACACGGTCGTGCAGTACACATGCACAATCGAATTCTACCATTTTTTAAGCTAATGTGTTCCAAACAATTTATATGCAGTAAAATTTGTACTGGAACAATCATTATCCACTCAATACATTAATTGACACAACAATGTCTTATCCGGAACATCCAACATCTATTTAATTAAACAGTATAATCCCTATGTTGGAACATCCAGTTTCTATCATGCCATGATCATTTAGCACATATATACCTGTCTAGAACTTCCAGAATCTACTCAAGTAAGCGTAGTAGTCCTAAACTAGAACATCTAGTCTCTTAAATAAACATGAAAATACTATTCCGGAACATCCAGTTTCTAAATAAACAAAGTAGACATAAATTACGCCAAAAACCACATAAGACACCTTTAAAATAAAACACACCAACAAAAGAGAAAAAAAGAAAAACAAGAACAAGAAAAACAAAACAAAACAACGAAAACAAAAACATAGGGTTGCCTCCTTATAAGCACTTCTTTACTGTCATTAAGTTGGACTGTCTTCTCTCCTCGGAAGGACTGCATGTTAGATTTTCTCGAACAATTCCCTGTAAAATTTCAACTTATGTTTGTTCACTTTGAATGATGTTTCACCCTCATTCATTACTTCACAAGCTCCCATGGTGATACTTGTTTAATAACGAAGGAATTTATCCAATAACTTTTAAAATTTCCTGGAAACATTCTCAAATGTGAATGACATTTTAGTCTCAAGTTGAAATTCATCTAAATTGTCTATCATGCCAAATCCTATTTTTCAATTTAAAGTTCATTGAATTTCCATATTCATCAAATTTTAGGATTTTATCCAATGTACTCACAAAATGCATTATAATTCAACAAGTGAGTGCAGGGTGATTATTGTACATAATAGTGTTAGATAAGATCAAATATATCAAATGCATATACAACATCTAGAATAGTATATCATTTGGAAATTCATAGCATATCCTTGTCCTCAAACAACTCCTATTGCATAATTACTAATATCACATATCATATAGCTAATTTCAATCGGGGGGATGTTATAATCAGAGTGCAGTAGTGAAAGAATTCCTTTAATAAAATTCATGCAAAAATTCCTTATCAAACACAAAAGGAATAACTTTTCCAGTTAGGCATATGTGTTGTTTTCATGCATCTTTAAAACATAGATTCCAGATTTCACAAGCAATGTATGTATACAAAACACAGAAATCATCTATTTTCTGCCTTATCATGTTAAGAATATAATATAACTATAACAGCTATTCGGAAAACATTAGAACATGTATGAGAGCATATGCTAGGATTGATACCTGGATTGTCAGTAATTGTAAGCAAAAGCTCTTTTGTACCTCTTTTAGTGCATCCAGAATCAATCTCTTTTGTTCATTACTGAGATTTGCAATTATAATCAAGGAATTTCGTACCTTCATCTTATGAATCCATAGTAGAAATAGGCTGGTCAGCCCTTTCGGTTTCAATTCAGGTGGATCCTCGCACGATGAAGACAAAAATTTTCAGTTTTTGATAATACCAAAGATAGATTAGGCATGATTTTTTTTATTTTTTTATTTTTTATCGACCCTAGATAATCTCTAGAGTTTTTCCTAGTATGGTTTTAGAATGAATTTTCTAAAACTAGATGACCTTAATTATTTAATTCTAGATAATTTCTAAAATTAACAATTTAGGAAACCTTATACTTAGGAAAGTGAGGTCTAATTCCACTAATCAAATCATAAATGATAGATACTATCGTTACCAAATCATAAAATTTCTAAAATTTTGATTAGGAATTTTAAAAATATTATGAATTTTTGCATCCCCGGCAATGACGCCAAAAATCTGGTGTGTGTTTTGAGTGAGTAAAATATAGTATCATATAAAACAAATAATCTCACAAAATAGTGTCACAAAATCAAACACAACTAAGACAGAGTACCTATCGCATGCAGATAGTAACACGGGAGTACCACGATTTTAAATTTATAAATATCGTATCATCGGGAACGTTGGTGACGACTGGTTAGTTTCTACCAATTATGACAATCTTTAAGGTTCAGGGAATTAGTCATAGGGGTCCATTCAATTCAAATATGTTGTGTAAAGAATATTTAAAACAAAAATGGAACGATAATTAACTAAGATCTCTAATGAAGTACGTATGATTAATTAAGGTGAACAATGTTCGAAGGTTCAGTTTGCAAACAGATCTAAGACAATTATGAATTTGAATCATCTTACTACCATACCCGAGTTATCTAATGTGATTACCTCAATATGGTTGTCGCAAGTAATCCTAAACCTTTGCAGATTAGTTATTAAGTCGTCAATTTAATAAGTTAATCTTAAGGTTTGCATTGATTATGAACTCGAGATTATTAGGCTGCCTAACTTCAGTATGGTTGCCACAAGTTATTAGACCTAATCTGGCAATTCGTTAAATCTCCTATGGTTGGGTCTCCTTAACAAACCATCAATTTAATTAACTATTATAGTATCATGCATCAACCTAAGTTGCATAGCATAAACTCAATAAGAGAATTAAATCAAAAGCGTAAAACAATAAGCAAATCACAATGTATACTAAAACGTATCCTTTCCGAAAATGTATAAATCATTAATTAATCAATCTAAATAAAGAGAATCCTAGGACACAGAATCATAACATATAAAGGAAAAGTAACACAAGAACGAAAAGAAAAGGAAAGAGAAAGTTGTCGTGTTGCTCTCACTGCTTCCACGGATTGGCTTAATCCTCCGGACCTCGTCGAGACTTGTACTCTGGATCCTTATCTCGCTCTAAAGATCTTTAGAGATCACTCCTCTCAACTAAACTATAGGGTATCCCTTATGGTTGAGGCTCAAACCTACACTCGAGAAGAAAGAAAAATGAAAATTGAATCTCGACTAGAGCTTATCACGAAATTCCTATTGGCTAGAAACTTAGAAATGCTCCTGTTCCGAGTGATTCCGGTGTGGTTCAACAACCGAGGGAGTGCATCTATTTATATGAGTGAAATAGAATTGAAAAGAGGTAAAATTTCCATGTGGGACATTGAAACACCGAAAATTTAGGATCTAGACCGAAAGTTTCCGATAATTGCATTTTAGTCACTGATTTCTTCATTTCTTCAATTTTGGTCTCTGAAACTTCGAAATCGAAAACAGAAGGAATTTGTGTAATTTCCATTCAATTAAGTCCAATTAACTCCATAATTAACTCGAATTGAACACAATTAATGTATAAAAATACGATATAAAATCGAGTTATCGGGTGTCTTGCTTCGGAATAGAACATAGCGATGTAGTTTCATTGATGGATTGGAATTGGACCATCAATAATGTGGGCTCGTCATCTTCATCTTGAATTTCTTCGTTTTACTTCTGCAATCCTTTGCCCACTAACCTATTTTTCCACAATTATGGCATTTATCTCTTCTCACGTCACAGTTTCCACCAAAAGAGAAATTTTTATTCTCTCCCTTTCTTTGGGGATGTGATGAGTTATATTTATATATAAAAATAATATAAATAATTACATAAAATAATACTAAAAATAATAGAAATTCTCAAGATTAAAATAGAATTGTCACTAAGATAATAAACTCAACTAGGCAGAGAACATATCGAAATAGTTTAGTAAATAAAGGTAGTATTCGGATTTTAATATTTATAAAATCTTTTTCCCCAAGACGTCTATTAATTTTTAGTGTGGAAAATATAATTAAATCAATTATGAATATGATTTGGAAGTATGAATCAATCATCAAGTAATCCAACATTTATCAAGAATGATAAGATTGAATTCTAAATCCTAGAAAGCAAGGTAAATGAACAATGTAAAGTAGAGGATCAAGCAAGTAATGGAAGGTAGAAACTCATAAGAAATAATAGGAGAAATGAAGGATACAAACTACTAAGGGCAAGATTAATCATGAATTAACTATCATAATCTCACCAATATTCAAGTTTAAGGATGAACTTCTTCAATACAATTCGTTGCAAGAAATTCATTGATTTAAGAACACTTGAATGTTGACAAGATCAAATCTCCCATCAATCATCCTAGTTCCAGTCCATCAAAAGGAAATCTAATCGAATCAACTTGGCACTAATTGTTGTCCTAGTTCCGGCCTAACAATTAGTGTTAATCCGGAACTACAACCTCAAATCAAAACTCAATACTCAAGATAAAATTCAGATCCAAAGTTATGAATGAAATTGCAATTCAAATTAATCAACTATAATATTCAATCCATGAAAAACTAAGAAATGCCCAAAGTAATTGTAGAATAATACTAACCATTTCTACCTAAAAGAAATGTAGAGAGAAGAGTTCCTAGGGTTGGTCTCTAATTACAAAATAGAAATTATAACAAATAAAAGAAGAAGAGTAACCTCTTCAACTCCCTCTTTGTCAAACTTCTTGTTCTTCTTCAAATCTTCAAGTTGATAGAGTTGATTCCTCTCTTGCAAAACTCCAAGGAAATTCCTTACAATTCGAGGCAACTTCACACAAAGACTCACAAGAGATTCTTACAACTTACAACTTACAACAAGTGAAAGAGATCTCAAAGAATAGAAAATAGCAAAGTGTAGATCTAATTCAAAACCCTAAACAAAAATTACAAAATTACTTTGATAGCATAACCTTTCCAATTACTATCCTTTTTAAACTCTGTTGGAAATCCCAATATTTATAGATAACTGAAAACAGGGGTAAATTAGTTATTTTACAAGGAATTCTCAAAAAAATCGAAACAGAACATCAACACGGGCTCGGTGGTATATGCAACACGCCCTCGCAACGGGGTTTATCACCGAGCACGTGTTCTTATGGTCGTGTTAAAGGATCTGGCGCGTGTTCTAATGCTTTGTAGGGTGCCTTCATTGTCCGAGCGCGTGTTCCTGGACTGGGTGTGTATATCTTTCCGGAAATTGCATATTTAGTCCTTGAATTTTGATCTTTTGATCAATTAGCTCCACAAACTTCCCGAAAACAGAAATATCACAATTAGTTCACAATTGACAAATTTATCTCAATTTACTCTATTAAACCTCAACAATTATGCACAATTACCCTTCAAAAATATTATCAAATTTAGCGTTATCGGGATGTCTATGCCGCCTATTATTATTGCCTTTCAAAGTGCCGGAGAACCCTTCTTCCTTTTGTTGCTCTTTCATACGAGCGCGCCATTCCTCTTCAGTAAGCAATAGTTGGCCATTCACTCGGTTGTGGTCCGATTTGGAAATCGATCCTCCATTGCTCGTAGATGGCTGGTTACCTCCTCTACAGAAAGTGTTGAGAGGTCAAGCATGGTCTCGATTGATAAGGCGATTTGGGAAAACTTTGGGGGTACAACACGCAACATCTTTTCAACAACTTTGTGTGATGGCTCCGGATCACCAAGAATGTCGAGCTGCGTAACAAGGCTGGTGAGACGAATGGCGAAGTCGTCCACTTTTTCACCATCGTGAAAAGTGACGTTTTCATACTCCTTTTGAAGCTGTTGCGCTTTCGCCTTGTGGACCCGATCGATGCCAACAAGCATCATCTTAATTGTGTCCCGGGCCTCCTTTGCACTGTCCTTAACAGTAAGTGTGGTGATCATCTCTGATGGGACAACTTGCAAAATAGCCTCGAGTGTCATTCGGTCCTCCTGTAGCTCTGCTTCACCAGTCTCGATGCCATTGCAGAGACTTCGAGCATGCAACATCACCTTCATCATAAATGATCAATCTCCGTAATTAGTTCTTGTAAGTATCGGGTAAGAAACCATGCCTCCAATATCTTTTGTAGTTCTTTGTACCACTGGATTGTGCACATTGGGGTGAATTTGATTGAGAGTGCTGCATGATGGATCTAGCTCACCTTGCTCTGATACCAAATGCTAGCTATATCAAACTCTACAATTGAAATAATTCAACAAATAATACACAGAAATTGGAAAGGATTGTATATTGTATTCCTTAACTGAAAATTAATTACAACTCGGATGATGTTTATTCTGCTATATATGAATGCTTTTTATAAGAAAAAATACAAACTTTAATTTAAACTAAAAATAGACTAGGTAACTTCCTAACATTTAGCCACTACCGTAAGAATAGGTAAAGGTAGTTATTTAGGTAGAATCAATCTGGATTACTCTTTCAACAGATTTCACATCCATGTCTCCCTCCTTCGCCAATTCATGGCTTTTAAATTGGTGCCCAATCTTCCACAAAGAAAACAAAAAGTTGGTATCCTTTTATATTTTATTAGCCCTATACATGTGTGCAGCCATAAGGAGTAGCTATGTGCAAGAATCATTTCAAGGGCTTATTAATGTCACTCATAACACGAAAATGAAAATACTTAGTACCTAAAAACCTGTCGGCATGCAATTGTAAAACCTTATATAAATCCTAGGATTTAGCTAATTATCCATTTGCATAGTATAACAAATAGCGAGGTAACCCAATTAACAAAATCCAAAAGAATCCTTTTCTACATAGACAGATTGTTAGGGGGAGATTCGTGAATTAGGACACACCAAGACTAAATGATTTTCAAAATTCCAAGGACCATTATAAAGCACAAATTCAACCTTTTTCTTTATACCTAAGAAAATTTGATACAATAAATCATCAAATTTCTGAATAGAAAAGGAACCACAACGCCATGCCCTTCCCTTAGCAGATTTAAACCTTCAAAATTGATGGAATTAACACCATGTATGTGGATTAAAATACTCAGATAATCTTCCATGAGACCATCAAGATCTGGATCATCAATCACAATACAATACTGCTCCTCTTGTAAATCCACATTACAGAAAATTTCAGAGTTCTTTTGTGGGTAATCGCTTAATTACGAATAATATTCTAATTGCTTTTGAAATTTTCCATTGGTTGCAAATGGGTGGTTGATGATTTTGAAGTATATAGAAAAAAAAAAGAAAATAATTGAATAAAATAATGAATTAAATTAAAGAATAAAGAATAAAAGAATGAAGGGAATGAAGGAATGTCACTAAAATCTTTAATCATCTAGGCAGAGTACCTATCATATAGATAACATCAAAGCAAGTATCAAGATTTAAAAATTTATAAAAATCGTTTTCCCCCAGATCCTTATTAGAGATTAGTGTAGAAAATGTAATAAAACCAATTATAATCATGTTTTGGAGGAGTGAATCAATCAATAGTTTGTTCAACCAACATCAAGGATGATGAGATTGAGACTAACAACTAGAAAGCAAATAACAAGAAAGCATAGTAAAAGTAGGAATCTCATGTTAAAGATTAGAGTGAAGGGCGGATACAAATTCAAGTGGGCTAAAGTTGATTATGAATTATTAACCAAAATTATTACAATACTCGAGTCTAATGGTGAATTCCCTCGATACGGTTCGTTGCAAAAAATTCAAGATTAACAACATACTTGAGATCAATTAGAATAACCAAATTTCCTATTAATAATCCTAGGTCCGGTCTATTAACAAGAAATTCAATTAAACTAACATGACACTAATTGTTTATCCAAGGCCCGGTTTAACAACTAGTGTTAACCTAAACCATACATCAAACATGCTCAATTAAAGGTATAAATGTAGATTTTAAGCAATATCCAACATATAATTCAAGTTAATAATACCAAGTAATCAATAATCCATAATTGTAAGAATTTTCCCAAATGAAATGTAACATAAAACCAACCAATCTACTCTAAAGAAATGTAGAAGAAGAGAGGTCCTATGGCTGGAATTCTATCAAAAATACAAATTAAATTACAAAAAAGTAGAAAATAGAAGGGAAAGAAGAGTGTCGTTTTCAATGGTTCGTATCCAACGGTATTGATCCTTCTTCTTCAATCTTCACTTTAAGCATCCAAATTGCAACATTCAGCTTCTTGAGGATCTTGTAGATGACATCACGAGGTTGAATCTCAACAATGTTCCTTGCGTTTCAAGGCTCGGTTACCAAAATTACAAAATAGAAAAATCAAACTACAAAATTCTCAAATATGTATTTAAGTATATGTGAAAATATTTCTACAGAATTTCCCTAGATCTATGAAATTGCAACCTCCAAAGTCTTCTAAAAGATCAACTATTTAAAGAAAATCGAAAATGGGAGCAAAGTAGTCATTTTACAAAAATCTCTATTGAATCACCTCAACACGGCCATAGTGGTATTCACCACAGTCGTGTTGTGTAAAGAACACGGTTGTAGCAAATATAGCATGGGCGCTGTTGCGCGAAACTGCCAAGAAAGTCGTGCTGATGTCGGAAGGCCTTGTTGTTGTGCTAGACACTTAACACAAGCGAGTTGATCTTGCTATAACCATGTTGAGTATGTTGTGGGCGTGTTGGTGTGTTGGCATGTCGTTCTTCCAAATTATTGCATTTTTTACTCTTGATTGGCTTCTTTTTGTAATTTAACCCCAAACTTACCCGAAATAAAAAAATAAGACAATTAAGCTCACAAATCATCAAATTATCTCCAAAAGTAATCAATTAAACACAACAATTATGCACATTTAATACTCCAAAACATGATACTATTCGATGTCATCAGTGGTTTTCGAAATGGAGATGATGCTTATGTTATTAACATAGACATGAATAAAGCATATGATAGAGTTAAATGAGATTATTTGAGATGGATTCTTATCAAAATGAATTTCCTGAATTGTTTGATTGACTTAATTATGCAGTGTGTCTCCTCTATTAGTTTTCATATTCTTATTAATGGGGAGCCATCAGTTTGATTTAACCCCACCCGTGGTTTGAGACAAGGAGACCCATTATCTCCTTATTTGTTCATATTCTGTGCGGAGGGATTATCTTCTTTGATCAAATATGTTGTTAATAAAGGTCTCTAGAGTGGAATTAAAATGGGGAGAAATGCACGTAAATTATCACATTTGTTTTTTGCAGATGATTGTTTAATGTTTCTACACGATACTCCCCAGGGGATAAATTCGCTTCTATCGGTGCTTGCTTCATATGAACAGGCTTCGGGGCAACATATAAATATTAAGAAATCCCCTATTTTCTTTTCTAAGTATATGGAAGAAGGTTGGCAAACTGTTGTTACAAATAGGTTGGGGATGAGTATATGTGATAGTGAGGGGAAGTATTTAGGACTTCCTTATCTTATTGAGAGATCTAAAAGGGTTGTTTTTTCCTATTTGGAAGATAGAATATGGAAAAAAAAACACATGGGTGGAAGGAAATATTATTATTGCATGGAGGGAAAGAAGTTTTAATTATGGCGCTGCTTCAAGCTATCCCTAATTTTGCTATGTTAGTTTACAAACTTCCAAAATTTATTTGTAATGAGATACATTCTCTAATAAGATGCTTTTGGTATACTTCTAATGTGGAGAGCCATGGAATGGCGTGGGTTACGTGGGCTAAGATATGTCAACCAAAGAGATTTGGTAGGTTAAGGTTTAAAGACCAATCTCTTTTCAATCGGGCTTTGCTTGCTAAACAATGTTGAAGGTTAGTATTATATTTGAATTCTTCGCTTGCAAGGGTGTTGAAAGTTAAATATTATCGAAACAAAGATTTTCTCACTCTGGAGGCTATATAGACCTTCTTATGTTTGGCGATTGATTCTTCATTGTTGGGAATTATTAAGAAAGGGACTAAGGTGGCGCATTGGAGATGGAAAAACTTTGAGAGTGTTTCAAGACCTATGGCTTCCTTCACCAGGTACATTTAAACCCATAACTTCTTTACGTTTTTTGGGTGATATAGTGAAAGTTGCACATTTGATTGATGATGGAGTTTGGAATTGGCATTTGTTGAATGTGCTTTTCTGTCCACGACATAGGGATCTTATTGCAAGTTTACCACTGTGTTCAAAAGGTGGGGGTGATCAATTGGTGTGGCATTATACAACAAATGGTGTCTTTAGTGTGTCTTCAGCGTATAGGGTGGGTTTGCAAAATCTACAAGCTGCAAATGCAAGTGGTTTGGAGATTAATTCCGACTAGCTTCATATTTGGAAGTGTTCGTTACCCCTTAATGTTATGATATTTACATGGCAGTTGTGTCATGGTTCTATTGCCACTGGTGTGAATTTAAAAAAAGATATATCAAACCTGATGCTAATTGTCCATGTTGCCCTCATGTAGCAGAGGATGATCACCATCTCTTTTTCTTCTATGACTTTGCAAAAATGTCATGGAAAGTTGCGGGTTTAAATCCTTTTAAATATTTAACGAAGGTTAATTCCTGGTTGCACCTTTTCCAATTAGTGGATGAATGTTCATTAGATGGAAAACATGGTCCCAAAATTTTCCTTATGTGTTTGTGGGGTCTTTGGCAATCAAGAAATGATTTGATTTTTAACAGAAGGACCACGAGCTTTAAGGTGACAATGACTAGGGTACTGGAATTTTTTGATCTATTTTTAGCAGTGAATGACAATCAGATAGGCAACTTGGAGTCGCGGGTAGAATCTCCAAACCGCCGGCAACCACCGGAAATTTGATGCATCCTATTATGCTATGGGTGCGAGTTTTGATTATGTGTTGCGGAATCATGTAGGAATCGTGTCATTTTAGATGAGCATGCTGAGGCTTTAGCTTTGTGGAAGGCTTTGAATGGGATTTCAACCTAAAGAAATAGCAGTGTTATTATTGAAATTGATTCCCAACATCTTGTACAACAATTACTTGCAAGTGGAAGAAATTTGACCATGCTTAGTGTTGTCTTTGTTAAGCTCAAATTGGTTTTGGAGCAGATTGGTACTGGGATTCTCCGTTTCTGAACGAGGAAGACAAACAATATTGCTCATGTATTATCTAAACTAGGGTTTCGTTTTACCTCCGATGTAATTTGGGAATAGACCTCACATGCTCAAGTATTGGGGGGGTGCGGGTGTGACCGGGTTGTTTTATTCTAGTGTTTAATGCAATTTGGTTTGGTTTTGGTTTCAATATATATATATATATATATATATATAAACATACATACATGTATTAGAACAAAAAAGAGAACGAAAAGAAGGAAAGAAAAAAAGAAAAAAAAGAGAAGAGTTGGCGATAAATGAACGGTATTTACCAACTTCTCTCATATCGTTTAGTTAAAACTGTTGGTTATTTGAAAATTGTAGATACTGGTGTGTGTTTTGAGTGAGTAAAATATAGTATCATATAAAGCAAATAATCTCACAAAACAGTGTCACAAAATCAAACACAACTAAGGGAAAGTATCTATCTCATGTAGATAGTAACACGGAGTACCACGATTTTAAATTTATAAATATCGTATCCACGAGAACGTTGGTGACGGCTAGTTAGCTTCTATCAATTATGACAATCTTTAAAGTTCAGGGAATTAGTCCTATGTGTCCATTCCATTCAAATATGTTTGAGTAAAAGAATAATTAAAACAAGAATGGAAAATAATTGACTAAGATCTCTAATGAAGTACGTATGATTAATTAAGTTGAACAATGTTCGAATATGTAGCTTGAAAGCAGATCTAAGGCAATTATGAATTTGAATTGTCTTACTGCCATACCCGAGTTATCTATAATGATTACCTCAATATGGTGGTTGCAAGTAATCCTAATCCTTTTTAGACTAGCTATTGAGGCGTCAATTCAACAACATAATCTTAAGATTTGCATTGATTCCTAACCACAGTATGGTGGCCACAAGTTATTAGTCCTAATATGGCAATCTGTTAAATCTCCTATGGTGGAGACTCATTAACAAACCGTCAATTCAATTAACTATTGTAGTATCATGCATCAACCTAAGTTTCATGGCATAAACTCAATACGAGAATTAAATCGAAAGCGCAAAACAATAAGCAATTCATAATGTATATTAAAACATATCCTTTCCGGAAATATATAAATCATTAATCAATCAATCAAAATAAAGAGTATCTTAGGACACAGAATCATAACATATAAAGGAAAAGTAATACAAGAACGAAAAGAAAAGGAAAGAGAAAGTTGTCGTGTTGCTCTCACTGCTTCCACGGACTGGCTTAATCCTCCGGACCTCACCGAGACTTGTACTCCGGATCCTTATCTCGCTCTAAAGATCTTCAGCTATCACTCCCCTCAACTAAACTATAGGGTATCCCTTATGGTGGAGGCTCAACCCTACACTCGAGAAGAAAGAAAAATGAAAACTAAAAACTCGACTAGAGCTTATCACGAAATTCCTATTGGCTAGGAACTCCGAAATGATCATGTTCCGAGTGATTCCGGTGTGTTTCAACAACCGAGGGAGTGCATCTATTTATAGGAGTGAAATAGAGCTGAAAAGAGGTAAAATTTCCATGTGGGGCATTGAATCGCGCCAAAACTGCCTTGAACATGCCAGTGTCGCGTGTCTCCAACACGGGCTCAAACACGGGCAGAAACACGCCCGTGCCAGCTGCAACACGGGGGTGCAACACGGGCAGAAACACGCCCATGTTGAACTATTTTCCAGAAAATTGCAATTTAGTCTCCGATTTCTTCCTTTCTTCAATTTTGGTCCCCGAAACTTCTGAAATCGAAAACAGAAAGAATTTGCATAATTTCCATTCAATTAAATCCAATTAACTCCATAATTAAATCGAATTGAACACAATTAATGTATAAAAATATGATATAAAATTGAGTTATCAATACTCAGTATTTTTGTGTGTGTATATATATATATATATATATATATATATATATATATATATATATATATATAATATGCATTTCTTCCTCAAGTTATTCATTAATTTTCTCATTCTAATTTTCCTATTTCTCTTCCTTTTCCATGTTTCCTTTCCTTCTTTCTTTACGCTTTTCCTTTTGCCTCTTTGTTTGTTCCTAAATGTTTTCTTTTACTTTTTACTTTCCCTTCTTCTTTATATATATATATAGTAAATATGTTAAAATATTCCATATAAATATATGTATATTGATGTATAAAATTGCTATATTTGTGATAAAAAAAACTAGATATTTCCAGAAAAGTGAAATTAGATAGGGTTGTCAAAATTATCAAACATAGTCAATGGAGAGTACCTATCACATGTAAATAACAAATAGGAAGCATCACAATTTTACATTTATAAAATATCATATATTCCCAAGAACGTGGTAAAAGATTTCGGTAAGTAACCTTTACGACAAAATAAGATTTAAGAGAATTAAACTTAAGCCTCAATTAAATTTATTTTGTTTTGATAAGAAAAATAAAGAACAGATTTCTAAATTTAAAAGAAGAAGATAATAGGAATTTTGTAAAAGAACCAATGAAACAATTAGTGAGACCAATATTCGAAGATTTTCAACTTATAAGTAAATCCAAGTCAATTGTGAATTTCCAATTGTTTTAGTACCGTACTTGAGTTACCTAAATTAATTACTTCAATACAATTTGTCGCAAGTAATCCTAAATCTTTCACGTTTATTAATAAGTTGTCAATTTAATAATTTACTCTAAGATCGAAGCATGAATAATAAACTCAAGATTATTAGAATGCCTAACATATCAAGGTCTGATCATATTATTTATCCTAATACAGTAATTTATTATCTATCCAAGAACCAACCTAAACAATAAATTATCAATTAAAACCATATTGGATTAAATGCTCAATTAATTATCATCATAAAGATCATAACATAATTCAAATAGCAATTTAAATTGAAAACATAAGACAAAGGAAATTCCTAATGAAGATTTAGGCTCAAGAACTTCAGTTAATCAATCTCTCACTATTCTATAGTATAATCTCTTACGGTTCGAGACTCAAATACTATAAAAACAAGAAAAAAACAATCTTTCTAAAATTCTAAAGGGAAGTTACAAAAGATCTAAAGTAAGTACATTTCTTCTTGATTCTAAGAATTCCGCACACTTGACAATGAAGAATGTTGCCTCTATTTATAGGTATGGTTTAGGGATGTTTCGGCACTGAGAAAATACCGGAATCACGCGTCCAGGAGGCAATATATTTGGCTTAAAACGGGCATATTGAAGCTGATAATGACCAATACGCCCATATTGATGAATAATACTCCCATATTGAAGCTATCTTGAAGAAAATGTCCATGTTGAGTTTTAGTATGAGCATTTTTTATTTCTCTAAAATTATAGTTTTGCCCCTAATTTTGTCCATTCTTTCAATTTAGTCCTTAAAATGTTTCTGCAATCAAAGTCATGTAAATTTGTGTAATTATTGATTAATTTAGTTCAAATACGTCCATAATCAACTTTATTTAAGCACGAATTAACCATAAAAATATGATATACTTTTGCGTTATATGTGTCTATATATTTTTGGGTAAATTATATGGGTAACACATGAACTATTCGAAATTATGATTTTTGCACCTAAACTTTTTTTT
>JAHSUH010000356.1:0-40898 GCA_025388415.1 Cynanchum wilfordii | reverse complement strand
AAAGAGTATAAAAAGAAAAGGAAAGAGAGTAATAAATGTGGCATTATGACTTGATCCCTAGATGGTTAATTATAATTAGTTGTTGTGACGTCTACGTGATCAACATACTATCTTTCTACTTGTTTGAAGGAAAATCTATTGTTTAGATGATGAGTCGATTTGAGCAGAATATAATTGCACCCAGGAGATTTTATGATTAGATGTGTGTTGATTTAATATGAATTTTTTGAATTATTTCTTCTTGATTTGCACATGATACATTTGATGAGGCATTAGGAGTAATTCACTCTTTGATAGTCCATTCAGATTTTCCCGAACAAGTTTGAATTGTTGACCACCTACTATGCTTAATTGATGAACATAATTAGTTGAGTTATATGTGTTTTCTTGGACTATATTTAGTAGTTTGCTTGAGGACAAGCAAAAGACTAAGTGTGGGGTATTTGATAACTCGATTTTATATTGTATTTTTATACATTAATTGTGTTCAATTCGAGTTAATTATGGATTTAATTGGACTTAATTGAATGGAAATTACTTAAATTCTTTCATTTGAGAATTTTTTAGGACCAAAATTGAAGAAAGGGAGAAATTAGGGACTAAAATTGCAATTTTTGTAGAACATGGGCGTCCCACATCATAATATTTGCTTGCCCAACCCTACTCCTACTCTTGTAAATAGATGCACTCCTCGCTTGTTGAAGCACACACCGTCACGCAGAGAACACGTCGGCTTTTCAAGGTTAGGACTCGAGTACTTACCAGAGTCTGCTTGATAGTTTTCATTTTATTCTCGAGCTTGAGCCTCCACCATAAGGGATAGCTCCGAGAAATCTTCGAGAGGCGTGATTGTCGAGGATCTATAGATTGAGATAAAGATTCGAGTGTAGGAATCTTTCAGATCTGGAGAAACGAGTCATACCCGTGGGGCGTGACACGAAAACAACAACCTTACTTTCTCCTTATCTTTTAATTCTTGTATTTTATTTTCTTTCATTTGGTTATAAACATGTATCATAGGTTTCTATCTTTAGAATCAACAATTAGAGTTTTTTTTCTCATATTTATGGAAAGGATACGTTTTAATATACATTGTGAATTGCTTATTGTCTTATGCATTCGATTTGATTTTCGTATTGAGTTTATGCTATGAAACCTAGGTTGATGCATGATACTACAATAGTTAATTAAATTGAAGGTTTGTTAATGAGTCCCCATGGTGTGTCTTTTGAGTGAGTAAAATATAGTATCATATAAAGCAAACAATCTCACAAAAAAAGTGTCACAAAATCAAACATAACTAAGGAAGAGTACCTAACGCATGCAGATAATAACACGGGAGTACCACGATTTTAAATTTATAAATATTGTATCATCGGAAACGTTGGTGACGGCTGGTTAGTTTCTACCAATTATGACAAACTTTAAGGTTCAGGGAATTAGTCCAATGTGTCCATTCAATTAATTAAGTTGAACAAAGTTCAAGGTGTAGCTTGCAAGCGGATCTAAGGCCATTATGAATTCGAATAATCTTACTACCATACCTGAGTTGTCTAGAATGATTACCTCAATACTGGTCGTTGTAAGTAATCCTACACCTTTTTAGATTATTTATTCAGACGTCAATTTAATAACATAACCTCAAGATTTGCATTAATTCCAAACCCAAGATTATTAGAATGCCTAACCTCAAGACGGTCACCGTAAGTTAATATTCCTAATCGGCACTCATTAAATCTCCTACGATTGGGATTCATTAACAAATTGTCAATTTAATTAACTATTATAGTATCATGCATCAACCTAAGTTTCATAGCATAAACTCAATATGAGAATCAAATTGAAAGCATAAGACAATAAGCAATTCAAAATGTAAATTAAAAAGTATCCTTTCCGGAAATATATAAATCATTAATCAATCTACATATTATCACAATACCCCTGTATTTTGTATTTATCACGGGCTCGCTTTGTTTATACTTAGATTATCATTTAGAGCATTGTTGGTTAGGCTTTGAGATTAGATCTATAATTTGTAATTTTCATTTCTCTTGAGATCTTTCTCTACATTGTTGTAGTTGTAAGAGTCTCTTGTGAGTCTTTGTGTGAAGTTGCCTCGAATCGTAAGGAATTTCCTTGAAGTTTTGCAAGAGAGGATTCAACTATCTCAACTTGAAGATTTGAAGAAGAACAAGAAGATTTACAAGGAGGGAGTTGAAGAGGTTTCTCTACTTCTATTACTTTTTGTAATTTCTATCTTGTATCTAGCTACTAACCTTAGGAACTCTTCTCTCTACATTTCTCTTAGGTAGAAATGGTTGGTTTTATGTTACTTATTACTTTGGGCATTTTATGATTTTCAAGGATGATTGTTGTAGTTTTATTAATTCGAATTGCAATTTCTATCTTAGCTTTGGATCTGAATTTTATCTTTAGTTTGAGCTTTGATTCGAATTTGTGATTTCGGATTAACACTAATTGTTAGGCCGGAACCAGGATATACGATTAGTGCCAAGTTGATGTGATTAGGTTTCCTATTGATGGACCGGAACCAGGATGATTGATATGAGATTTGATCTTGTCAACATTCAGTGTTTTTAATCTAGGAGTTTCTTGCCACGATCCGTATGGAGGAAATTCTACTTTAGACTTTAATTTGGTGAGATTATAATAGTTAATTCATGATTAATCTTGCCCTTAGTAGTTTGTATCCTTCATTTCACCTATGATTTTCCCTTGAGTTTCTACCATCCATATTACTTGCTTTCCATCTACTTTACAGGTTTATCACTGAGCACGTGTTCTTCTCGGCGTGTTCTTTCTTCTGTCTGGGCGTGTTCAATAGCTTTGAAGGGCGTGTTCAGTCTTCTTGCTGGGCGTGTTCTTGGTCCGAGCGCTGTTTCGGACTGGATTTGTATATCTTTCCGTAAATTGCATATTTAGTCCATGAACTTTGCTCTTTTGATCAAATGACTCAACAAACTTCCCGAAAACAGAAATATCACAATTAAGTACACATTTGGCAAATTCATCTCAATTTACTCTATTAAACCTCAACAATTATGCACAACTACCCTTCAAAAACATTAGCAAATTTAGCGTTATCACCTCCTGTGCTTAATTGATGAACATGATTAGTTGAAGTTATATGTGTTTCCTAGAACTATATTTAGTAGTTTGCTTGAGGACAAGCAAAGCAACTAAGTGTGGGGTATTTGATAACTTTATTTTATATCATGTTTTTATATATTAATTGTGTTCAATTCGAGTTAATTATGGAGTTAATTGGACTTAATTGAATGGAAATTACGTAAATTCTTTATGTTTTCGGTTTGAAGTTTCGGGACCAAAATTGAAGAAAGGAAGAAATCAGGACTAAAGTGCAAATTTTCAACACGGGCGTGTTGAAGGCAAGCTTTGGCGCGTTTGAATGTCCCACATTGAAATTTCACTTCATTTCAGCTCTACTTCACCCCCTATAAATAGATGCACCCTCTCGGTTGTTGAGACACACCTAATCACTCGACAGGAGCATTTCCGAGTTTCTAGCATCGAGTTTTCGCTTTTTTTTTTCTTTCTCTCGAGTATAGGGTTGAGCCTCAACCATAAGGGATACCCTATAGTTTAGTTGAGAGGGAGTGATCTTTGAAGATCTTTAGAGTGAGATAAGGATCAGAGTACAAGTCTCAGGAAGGTCCGGAGGATTAAGCCAGTCCGGTGGAAGTAGTGAGAGCAACACGACAACTTTCTCTTTCCTTTTCTTTTCATTCTTGTGTTACTTTCCCTTTATATGTTATGATTCTGTGTCCTAGGATTCTCTTTAATTAGATTGATTAATTAATGATTTATACATTTTCGAAAGGATACGTTTTAATATACATTGTGAATTGCTTATTGTTTTACGCTTTGATTTGATTCTCGTATTGAGTTTATGCTATGAAACTTAGGTTGATGCATGATACTACAATAGTTAATTAAATTGACGGTTTGTTAAGGAGACCCCAACCATTGGAGATTTAACAAATTTTCAGATTAGGTCTAATAACTTGCGGCAACCATACCTGAGTTAGAAAGCCTAATAAGCTCGAGTTCATAATCAATGCAAACCTTAAGATTAACTTATTAAATTTACGACTTAATAACTAATCTACAAAGGTTTAGGATTACTTGACGACAACCATATTGAGGTAATCACTTTAGATAACTCGGGTATGGTAGTAAGACAATTCGATTTCATAATTGCCTTAGATCCGTTTGCAAATTGAACTTTCGAACATTGTTCACCTTAATTAATCATACCTACTTCATTAGAGATTTTAGTCAATTATTTTCCATTCTTGTTTTAATTATTCTTCAAACAAACATATCTGA
This sequence comes from Cynanchum wilfordii, assembly GCA_025388415.1. Classification (NCBI taxonomy): domain Eukaryota; kingdom Viridiplantae; phylum Streptophyta; class Magnoliopsida; order Gentianales; family Apocynaceae; genus Cynanchum; species Cynanchum wilfordii. Next base: position 36,527 of record JAHSUH010000356.1, on the reverse strand, counting down.
ATTGAATGGACACCTAGGAATAATTCCCTAAACCTTAAAGTTTGTCATAATTGGTAGAAACTAACTAGCCTTTACCAACGTTCCCGAGGATACGATATTTATAAATTTAAAATCGTGGTACTCCCGTGTTACTATCTCGCATGCGATAGTGATAACATCAAATATGATCATGTTTTGGGATATTAATTGTGCATGATTTGTGAGTTTTATTGTATTAAATTGAGATAAATTGATTGATTAAGGGTTTAATTGTATATTTTGCATTTTAGGTAACTTCCGGGGGCAAATTGGAATAAAAAGATAAATTTAGAGGCAAAAGTGTAACATTCTGGAATTGTGCTACGCCCTTATATGCTATACGCCTGTTGCCCTTTTGTGCATCACGCTCGTATAAAGTAACCGACCGCTCTACGGCTGTTGCACTCTGGATTTTACGTCCGTAGGATATAACGGCATTCATACGCCCGTAGTGCGAAGGTCAACGCCCGTAGCAATGCCAGAATCACTGTTTTATTTGTAAAATGACGATTTTACCCCCGCTTTCGGTTACCTATAAATATTAGGATTTTTATCATTAGTCAAATTGGATTGATCATCACATTGTTTAGATATTGAATATCATATTGGGTTTACTTGAATTTCATATCTTTTGGTATAGAATTTAGGGAATTTTCTATCAATTTGTGGTTCTACTTTCACATAGAAGATTACCTAGATTGTTGTTGTGATAATTGTCTCTAGTTAGGTTGGGTAATTTCTCCTCGGTCTATAAGGAAGAGTTGTGCAATCTATTCAAGAGGTGTTTGGATCTACTTCAATCCTTCAAGCTTCAAAGTTGCAAGAAGTGGATTCAAGAGAGGAGTTGAAGTAAAGAGACTTTTACGGTATCAATTGACAACTGGTTTTGGATTTTTTTTCTTACCTTCTTCTATTACTTTTGATGATAATTCTTGTAATCTAGTTTACCAACCCAATAGAAACTCTCTTCTTCTACATTTCTTTAGTGTAGAAGTGGTTGGTTTTATGTTACATCTTCACTTTGAGATTGATCTATTGTGAGTTGATTGTTATGATTTTATTAGCTTGAATTACAATTTCAATTTTGGCTTTGATTTGAATTCTTATCTTGAGTTGAGCTCTAATTCGATTTTGTGGTTCGGGTTAACACTAATTGTGACCTTGGATATACGATTAGTGCTAGATTAGTTTGGTTATTTTCCTATTGATGTACTGGACCTTGGATGATTAGTAGGGACCTAATCTTATTAATATATCCGAGTTGTTCTTCATGTATGAATTTCTTTGAACGACACGTATTGAGGAAATTCAACCTTAGACTTAGATTTGGTGAAATTGTGGTAATTGATTCATGATACTTAGTTTCATTGTGAAGTGTATCCTCCATTCTCTCTAATGTCTTTAGTGAGTTCTTCAATATTCAATATTGTCTCATCCATATTCTTTACTTTGCTTTCTAGGAAATTAGAATTCAATCTTATCATTCTTGACAAAGGTTGGATTACTTGATGATTGATTCATATTTCCAAATCATATTCATAATTGATTTAATTATATTTTCCACACTAAAAATTAATAGACGTCTTTGGGAAAACGATTTTATAAATATTAAAATCGATACTAACTTTATTTACTAAACTATTTCGATAGGTTCTCTGCCTAGTTGAGTTTTGATATGTATGATTTATATCGTGTTTTTAAGGGGTAATTATGTTTAAATATGTTTAAATTAAAGTCTAATTAGACTTAGTTAAATGTAAATTACACAAATTTGCTCTGTTTACGCTTTTTGGAAGGTTCAGGACTGAAATTGAAGAAATGAAGAAATCAGGGACTAAAAGTGCAATTTTTGGAAAAAAGGTTCAACACGGGCCGTTTCCTGCCCGTGTGCTGGCCCGTGTGCGGCCGGCACGGGCGTGTTGCCGTGTTGAGGGCGTGTTGACGACACGCGACACGGGCGTTTTCCTGCCCGTGTTGCAGCCCGTGTTGAAGGCAGTTTTGGCGTCCCACATTCACTGTTTTCAATTCCTTTTCTACTCCTATAAATAGAGGAAGCAACCAAGCCTTTGGAATGAACCACCAACCCACCAGAGAGTGCAGAGTGCAGAGAATTTGAGGGATTTCGAGTCTCCACTCCCGTGGATTCTCGGAAATTACCCTCATAGTTAAATATTTTCTAGTTATTATAGTTTTCTTCTTAGCTTAGGGTTTGAGTCTCGACCATAAGGGAGAGCTCTATAGCTTAGTTGAGAGGTGTGATTCTATAAGATTTCGTGTCCAAGACAAGGAGGAAGTCTAGTAGGGTTCGTGAAGAATCGGAGGTCAAGTCCCGCCGTCGAAGTAGTGATAACCAAAAGGCAACTTTTCTTTTCCCTCTTCTCAAGTCTATTATTTTTCATTCTTTATTTACTCTATCTCTGTCTCTTGGGATTCTTTTATTATTAATGATACAATTAGAGCTTTTATTAATTTCCCGGGAAGGATACTGTTTGTGATTATCATTGTGATTATTATTGCTTTATGCTTTCAACTTAGTTTCTTATTCAATTTATGCCATGACATATAGGTTTGCATCTAGTTGAGCATATAATTGGAATAATTAATTAATTAACGGTTGGATAATGAGTCCCAACCATAGGAGATTTAATGAATTGCCGGATTAGGTCTAATAACTTGCGGCAACCATACTGAAGTTAGGCAGCCTAATAATCTCGAGTTCATAATCATTGCAAATCTACAAATTTACGACTTAATAATTAATCTACAAAGGTTTAGGATTACTTGCGACAACCATATTGTGGTAATCACATTAGATAACTTGGGTACGGTAGTAAAGTTAATATTGATCACAATTGCCTTAGATCTGCTTAAAGCTATATCTTCGAATATGGTCATTCTAATTGAGTCATCGAACTGAATAAGAATCCTCAACCATATATGTTTCAATTCTATTTATGTTCTAGCAACAATCTCATGAATTGATTCTTATCCTAGGGTTAACTTTTGTTAATAAATTCTTTTCATATCTAATAATTTCTTATAACTGTTGTCAACGTCTTTGGGTCTATACGATATTTTATAAATGTAAAATCGTTGATGCTTCCATTTTACTATCTCGCATATGATAGGTACTCTGCCTTAGATTTTGGTTATTTAAGTGACAACCTATTTGTTTTGCTTGAATTAATCTCAATTATAATCTATGCTAAAAATATAGTAACCAAAATTCACATCGGATTTTTGGCGCCGTTGCCGGGGATGCAAAATTCATAAAATTTTTAGAATTCCTGATCAAAATTTTAGAAGTTTTATGATTTGATAACGGTAGTAATTATTTTTTATGACATAATTTGATTAAGAAAAGTAAACTCGATCCTCCTAAGTACAAGATTTCCTAAAATTTTTAATTTTAGATTATCTAAATTTAATTAAAGATAGGAATATCTAAATTTTAGAAAATACATTCTAGAATCATACTAGGAGTTATTCCGGATATCATCCAGAGAGCTTTCATAAAATTTAAAACCCATAAAAAATAAATATCCTAAAAAACCTATAAAAATCTATAAAATTCTTAAAAATCCTAAATTTTAAAGCCTTGGAAAATTTATTACTAACTCTTATTCTTTACTTTTGATAGGAAGATGACTCGGACTACTACAAGCAAGTTGGGAGATATTTTTGATAACCTACAACAACTAATTCACAAGGCTAGGGCAAAGAGGAAATTGGAATTACCCGATAAGGATAAGGATAAGGATAATAAGTATGTTACTAAAAGTTTTGACCATTCTAAAAATGAACATTCCTGCTGTCTCATTTTTCTATCAAATGAGAAGGAATATGAAGAAAGATATGTGGCACTTTTAGACAGAAAAATAGCGCAAGGTCGTAGGATTGATTGGGGGACTGCATTCTCGCTAGGAATAGAAATTGGTTTAACGAGAATGATGTGTGTTCGTCCTTATGCTCGCATTTTTATGGTAGATGAGCCTATCTATGCCGAGTTGGTTTTCGAATTTTATTTGACATTTAGCTATGAAAACAAGAGAGTTAGATTTCGTCTTGATTATTTATAACATAATATGAGTACTAAAGAGTTTGGTGTGCATTTAGGAATTTGGACTCAAGAAGAAGTTACATCATGCATTTATCATAGTGCAGTAAGAGAATTCTCAGACAATACATCAATGTATTAGGATCATATTAGAGCTACTCAGAAAGAGTATAATGCAGATACAACAAGAGTTTCGGATATTCATCTAAGCCTTCGTTATCTACATACTATGTTTCCATATATAGTTACTAGGAAGATTGAAAGTAAGACAATTCTTAGTCCTTTTTAAATAGTTATCTTCTCTCATATGTACCATGAAAAACCTGTTGATTTAGGCTAAGTTTTTGCTCAGATTATTAACACACATGTTAAAAAATCTACAACACAACCTTTAGGTTTTGGACCTTTTGTTACAAGACTTGCAAGATCAATAGGAGTGGAAATTGAAAAGGAGAACTTGACAAGGGTAAGTGATTCCACGACGCCAGTCGATTCTAGTATTCTGCAGAATATTGGGATAACCCATGTAATCATACCCCCAAGTCCCAAGGAAGAAGAAAAGCAACAAAAGTCGGACAAGAATATATCTTATATTCCTAAGAATGAGTTCGAGAAATTTATGATGGATGCTATTGATGATAAAAAAGAAGTAGCATATCAACAAGATATTCGCCTAAAGAGGTTAGAGGCAAAAGGTATGAATAGTTATCATAAATCTTTACAACCAAATATGAAGCCGAAAATAAAAACTCCATACTACGATTCTACGGATGAAGATGTGGAAGAAGAATATTCTCCTGCAAGTCCTTCTCCAATTAATTAGTTCCTTTCTCTTTCTTTCCCGTTATTTCTTAGTTTTCGTTATTTCCTTTGTTTCGTTTTTGGATTCTTTCTTTCTTTTTGCAAATAAGTATATCCGATGAATTATTCTTTACATTCTTTAAAGAGTCTTATTTGGTATTTTGGCGTAATTCATGACTACTCTGTTTTTATTAGAAGACTGGATGCTCTAGTTTAGGGTTTTCATGAATAGCATCTGGATGTTCCAAATAGGACTTTTGTGCTATAAATTGTTTGAATTGCTTGGATGTTCGAGACAAATATTTTTCTAGATAGATATTGAGTGTTATGAAATTATTGTGAATGCATGCACAACTTGATTTCATTTACAGGCTATATCTATTGTTGAGGATACTTGTCATTATAATCAAAGTCATTATGGATGAAATTGCAATCAATTGACCATACAGGTAACTTAAGTAGGATATTCTTTCATTATAGGAATCTTATTGAGAAGACATGGTAATGTGATTCTACTTCGAGGCTTCTAAAAGCTTTATAGGGATTTATTATTGAAAGAATTTTGAGTTACTCTATAAATCTCTTGATCTATATTTCTCCAAATTATTTAGTATTAGTTTATCCTCTAATATTCTCTCTTTTTAAATTGTTTATCATTTGATAAAAAGGTACTAAATAACATCACCATTTTATTATGAGAATTTTTTAGGTAATTTTGTGATATGACTTTGAAGGACGATATTCGACAACAAGAATCATCATCGATTCCGGTTCTTTTCCTTTCCCCTTTTCCTTTTTTTTTTTTTTTTTTTTTTTTTTGTTTTTCCCTGCTTTTCGAATAAGTGTGGGGTGTCTTAGAATGTTTCTGCTTCTCTAGAAATTTTTCAAAATCTATCCGGAATAAGTATTTTATGCAGAATGATTATTTACTCAGTCTATGATATAAATTAACTAATTCAATGCTTATGTCTTTTGGAGATGATGAGAAATCTTTGTAGAAGTTTGATACAAGTCCTTTTATAGGAAATTCCTAAAAGATTTTTTAGCATAAAATTTTGATTAACTGTTTGATTGATAGATTATTTTCGGACACTTGAGGTCATAGCATGATATCTTTTAGAATGCATGATAGCTATTGTGGTTGCTTGAAAGAATTTGAGAAGATTGCCATTCGTTTTGTGTTAATTTATTTTTAATAATAAGAGTTTGGTTGCATGTATCCTTTGCTACTTGAGAACCATTCCTGAAGGGAATTAAATGCCCGGTGCCCTAAGGTCTTTGAGGTCTGGGAGCCATCGGATTGGGACTCGTTACAAGGGTAGTTAAAGTTGATATTGTTAAGCAACAACACTCTTTTTACATTTAGAGCTTTTATTATAAAAAAAAAGCATTCATGCAAGAAAAGAAAAGAAAAAGTTTAGATTATTTGGCATTCGACTTGGGTTCCTAGAGTGATTATGATGAGTTGTTGTGAACCCTAAAAGATTGATGTGCTATTATTTCTTGTTGTTTGGGGAGAACCTATTGATTGAATTAGTGAAGTCAAAATCACACACTACACCTCAAGGAAATTTTATGGTTTGACATGTGTTGAATGAATATAAGTTTCAAGTTGTTTCTATTTGATCTTTGCAAAGAATAGTTTATGTGGCAAGCAAGAGTATTATATTCTTTGGGCATAATTGAAAAGTCTTGATAGAATTGATTTTCTAAGGAGTAAATTTTTGGAAAGTTTTACTTTTTGATTTCATGATATATGAAGTTTGGAAGATTATTCTGTGTTAATCTGATATGTAAGATTTATATCGTGTTTTTAAGGGGTAATTATGTTTAAATATGTTTAAATTAAAGTCTAATTAGACTTAATTAAATGGAAATTACACAAATTTGCTCTGTTTTCGCTTTTGGAAGTTTCAGGAAAGAAATTGAAGAAATAAAGAAATCAGGGACTAAAAGTGCAATTTTTGGAAAAAAGGTTCAACACGGGCGTGTCCCTGCCCGTGTTGTTGGCCTTGTTGCGCCGGCATGGGCGTATTGCTGGCCTTGTTGAGGGAGTGTTGAAGACACGCGACACGGGCGTGTTGCAGCCCTTGTTGCAGCCCGTGTTGAAGGCGGTTTTGGCGTCCCACATCGAATTTTCACTGTTTTCAACTCCTTTTCTACTCCTATAAATAGAGGAAGAAGCCAAGCCTTTGGACTGAACCACCAACCCACCAGAGAGTGCAGAGTGCAGAGAATTTGAGGGATTTTGAGTCTCCACTCCCGTGGATTCTCAGAAATTACCCTCATAGTTAAATATTTTCTAGTTATTATATTTTTCTTCTTAGCTTAGGGTTTGAGCCTCAACCATAAGGGAGAGCTCTATAGCTTAGTAGAGAGGTGTGATTCTAGAAGATTTCGTGGCCAAGACAAGGAGGAAGGCTAGTAAGGTTCGTGAAGAATCGGAGGTCAAGTCCCGCCGTTGAAGTAGTGACAACCAAACGACAACTTTTCTTTTCCCTCTTCTCAAGTCTATTATTTTTCATTCTTTATTTACTCTATCTCTGTCTCTTGGGATTCTTTTATTATTAATGATACAATTAGAGCTTTTATTAATTTCCCGGGAAGGATATTGTTTGTGATTATCATTGTGATTATTATTGCTTTATGCTTTCAACTTAGTTTCTTATTCAATTTATGCCATGACATATAGGTTTGCATCTAGTTGAGCATATAATTGGAATAATTAATTAATTGACGGTTTGTTAATGAGTCCCAACCATAGGAGATTTAATGAATTGCCGGATTAAGTCTAATAACTTGCGGCAACCATACTGAAGTTAGGCAGCCTAATAATCTCGAGTTCATAGTCATTGCAAATCTTAAGATTAACTTATTAAATTCACGACTTAATAATTAATCTACAAAGGTTTAGGATTACTTTCGACAACCATATTGAGGTAATCACATTACATAACTTGGGTACGGTAGTAAAGTTAATATTGATCACAATTGCCTTAGATCTGCTTAAAGTTACATCTTCGAATATGGTCATTCTAATTGAATCATCGAATGAATAAGAATTGGTGTGTGTTTTGAGTGAGTAAAAATATAGTATCATATAAAACAAATAATCTTACAAAACAGTGTCACATAATCAAACACAACTAAGGCAGAGTACCTATCGCTTGCAGATTACACGAGAGTACCACGATTTTAAATTTATAAATTTCGTATCCTCGGGAACGTTGGTGACGGCTGGTTAGTTTCTACCAATTATGATAATCTTTAAGGTTCAGGGAATTAGTCCTATGTGTCCATTCAATTCAGATGAGTTGTTTAAAGAATATTAAGAAAACAAGAATGGAAAGATAATTAGCTAAGATCTCTAATAAAGTACGCATGATTAATTAAGGTGAACAATGTTCGAATGTGTAGCTTGCAAGCAGATCTAAGGCAATTATGAATTCGAATTATCTTACTACCATACCCGAGTTGTCTAGAATGATTACCTCAATACTGGTCGTTGTAAGTAATCCTAAACCTTTTTAGATTAGTTATCAAGGCGTCAATTTAATAACATAACCTTAAGATTTGCATTAATTCTAAACCCAAGATTATTAGGATGCCTAACCTCCATGCGGTATGTTAAGTTATTAGTCCTAATCCGGCAACTCATTAAATCTCCTACGGTCGGGATTCATTAACAAATTGTCAATTTAATTAACTATTGTTGTATCATGCATCAACCTAAGTTTCACAGCATAAACTCAATATGAGAATCAAATTGAAAGCATAAGACAATAAACAATTCATAATGTAAATTAAAACGTATCCTTTCCGGAAATATATAAATCATTATAATCATCTAAATAAAGAGTATCTTAGGACACAGAATCATAACATATAAAGGAAAAGAAATACAAGAACGAAAAGAAAAGGACAGAGAAAGTTGTCGTGTTGCTCTCACTGCTTCCACGGTGCGGCTTAATCCTCCGCGACCTCGCCGATACTTGTACTCCGGATCCTTATCTCACTCTAAAGATCTTCAGAGATCACTTCCTCTCAACTAAACTATAGGGATATTCCTTAAGGTTGAGGTTCAACCCCTACACTCGAGAAGAAAGAAAAATAATGAAAACTGAAAACTCGACTAGAGCTTATCACAAAATTCCTATTGGCTAGGAACTCGGTAATGCTCCTGTTCCGAGTGATTCCGGTGTGCTCCAAAAATTGGGGGAGTGCATCTATTTATAGGAGTAGAAAAGGGGCTGAAAACAGTGAAAATTCGATGTGGGACGCCAAAAATACCGTCAACACGGGCTGCAACACGGGTCGGGCAGGAACACTCCCGTGTCGCGTGTCTCCAACACGGCCAGCAACACGGGCAGAACACACCCGTGCTGGCCCAACACGGACAGCAACACGGGCAGGAACACGCCCGTGCTGGCCTTTTTTCCAAAAATTACACTTTTAGTCCCTGATTTCTTCCTTTCTTCAATTTTGGTCCCTGAAACTTCCGAAATAAAAAACATAAGGAATTTGCGTAATTTCCATTCAATTAAATCCAATTAACTCCACAATTAGCTCGAATTGAACACAATTAATGTATAAAAACAAGATATAAAATCGAGTTATCAAATACCCCACAGTTAGTCTTTTGCTTGTCCTCAAGCAAACTACTAAATATAGTCCAAGAAAACACATATAACTCAACTAACCATGTTCAATAATTAAGCATAGGAGGTGTTCAACAATTCAAACTTGTTCAGAAAATCGGAATGGACTATCAAAGAGTGAATTACTCTAATGCCTCATCAAATGTATCATGTGCAAATCAAGAAGAAATAATTCAAAATATCCATATTAAATCAACACACATCTAATCATAGAATCTCCCCGGGTGTAGTGTGTGTTCTAATCTAACTCATCATCCAAACAATAGACTTCCCTTCAAACTAGTAGAAAGATAGTATGTTGATCATTTAGACGTCACAACAGCTAATTACAATTAACCATCTAGGGATCATGTCACAATGCCACACTTATTACTCTCTTTTTTTTTCATAAATATATAAATTTTTTTCTCTTTTTTTTTTTCAATGCAGCAGGTATAAGCGTTACTTAACCATGTTAACTTTAACTACCCTTGTAGCAGGTCTCACTCCGGTGGCTCCCAGACCTCAAAGACCTTAGGGCACCAAGCATTCAATTCCCTTCAGGAGTGATTCCTAAGTAGCAAAGAACACTTGCAAACTACCCTTATTAAAATAAATAACAGAAAAATAAACTAGTGGCACACTTCTCAAACCCCTATCAAGTCACCATAACAGCTATCACAACATCCGGATGGTCTAATACTATTTAACTAAAAGTCCAAAAGTAATCCACTAATCAAACATTTTTGCCAAAATAAATGTGCTCAAGATAACAGGGATTTCCTACAACTAGACTAGCATCAAGTTTCTATGAATAAAACAAACTTATCCTCAAGATTCTTACAATCAAACAAATAGTTTTTATCATAGGCGGAGTAAATCATACTTCAAAAGCTTAAAATTTTTTCTTAAGTAGCACAAAAGTTTGAAATTGCTAGGAAATTCGAGAAAATTTTGAAAATTTTGGCCTAGAAAAGCTCACCCTTACCCCACACTTAAAATGAACACTGTCCTCGGTGTTGAAGGTAGGTGAAAAACGAATACCCCACACTTAATCCGAAACATCTATTAACACAATAAAACAAAGCAGATACGATAGATGCCTAAGACTAAGTAATATCCTAAAATAGAAAACACCAACAAGAAAATAAAGCAAAAAGAACAAAAACGAAAAAGAAAACAAGAAAAAGGGAAAGAAGAAAAACTAGGTATCCAGTGGTTGCAGCGGCTGCTGGAATCGAAATGATATGGTGGTGCGGTGGTGCGGTAGTTCAGTGTATGGTGGAACCTCATCCTCAGCAGATGTCCATATACCCCTTAACTTGTATGTCCGTCCATGCTCCGGAGAGTAATGATGGTCACAGGTGTAGTAGATGTTCTTTCCATACTAAGAGTTGCAGCTGCAATATCTATACCAAGAAATCTAGCAACTCTAATGATGTTATGTCTCAAAACACGTTCACGAGTGTTAGCAGCATATTCCTTAGCAGTTCAAAGCAAATATTCTAATTATGTCCACGGGAATACGTCTAAAAACATGTGATAACTCATTTTTGTCTATGGCATGAATCACTTCAATATTATCCTTTCTATTAATAACATGCAAACAATGAAGCACTGAATGAATAATCGAAGCTTTTGACCTTCTAAGATAAACAGGATGATACACAGTGATATGGTCCCAAATATATTTTAAGGACAATTCCAAACTCTTCGGACTCAAATCATGATCATATTCACCAAGTCTAAAAGAAATAGACCTTTTATGATGCTCAAAAAGTATAGAAGATTTACATACTAGTACCTCGTAAGTAGCTCTTCCGCATTAAAATTGCAGCTATATGGTAGAGTATGTATTTGTGTATCTAACTCAAGAATTTTAAGGGTCTCCCAATCAATTCTTCCGCCATGATGTACTAATCCTCTCAGAAATGAGTTGCAGCGCTCAGTAGCTGCATTCCGATCTATTGGAAATGAATAAATCGAGATAGCGATCTGTGGAAGATGAACTCTCTTCAATATCATGGCTGCAAGGTAGGGGATAGAGTAATGAATAACTATGAGTAGCAAAGTTTGCACAGTTCCCTATGAACACGGTCGTGCAGTGCACATGCACAATCGAATTCTACCATTATTAAATCTAATGTGTTCCAAACAATTTGTATGCAGTAAAATTTGTACTGGAACAATCATTATCCACTCAATACATCAGTTGACAAAACAATGTCTTATCCGGAACATCCAACATCTATTTAATTAAACAAGTGTAATCCCTATGTTGGAACATCCAATTTCTATCATGCCATGATCATTTAGCATATTTATACCTGTCTGAACTTCCGAATCTACTCAAGTAAGCATAGTAGTCCTAAACTAGACATCCAGTCTCTAAATAAACGCAAAAATCCTATTCTGGAGCATCCAGTTTCTAAATAAACATAGTAGACATAAATTACGCCAAAAACCACATAAGACACCTTTAAAATAAAGCACACAAATGAAAGACAAACAAAGAAAAACAAGAACAAGAAAGACAAAACAAAACAAAGAAAATAAAAACATAGGGTTGCCTCCCTATAAGCGGTTCTTTACTATCATTAAGTTGGACTGCCTTTCCTCCTTAGAAGGACTTTATGTTCGATTTTCTCAAACAATTCCCTGTAAAATCTCAACTTCTGTCTGTTCACTTTGAATGATGTTTCACCCTCGTTCATTATTTCACAAGCTACCATGGCGAGACTTGTTAATAACGAAGGAGTTTGTCCAATAGCTTTAAAACATCCTGAAAATATTTTCAAATGTGAATATAATAACATTGTATCCTTAAGTTGAAATTCCTTTAAACTGTCTATCATGCCAAATCCAATTTTTGCATTTAAATCTCATTGAATCTATCATATTCATCAAATTTTAGGATTCTATCTAATGTACAAAAAATGCATTATAATTCAACAAGTGAGTGCAGGGTGATTAGTGTACATAATAGTGTTGGACAAGACCAAATATATCAAATGTATATACAACAGCTAGCATAGTATATCATTTGGAAAATTCATAGCATATCCTTGTCCTCAAACAACTCCTACTTGTATAATTACTAACATCACATATCATAATGGGTGCAGCAATGAAAGAATTCCTTTAATAAGATTCATGCAAAAATGTCTTATCGAACACAAAAGTAATATCTTTTCCAGTTAAGCATATGAGTTGTTTTCATGCATCTTTATAACATAGATTCTAGATTTCACAAGCAATGCATGAACGTATATCAATCATAGGAAATTGATGTGTATTTGAGTTATATATAATATTAATATAAATAATCGAATAAATAATACTAAAAATAATAAGAATCTTCAAAATTAAAATAGGTTTGTCACTTAATAAAATAACTCAATTAGGCAGAGCACCTATCAAAATAGTTTAGTAAATAAGGTGATATTCAGATTTTAAATTTATAAAAATCTTTTTCCCCTAAGACTTCTATTAAATTCTAGTGTGGAAAATATAATCAAACTAATTATGAATATGATTTGTGAATAAGGATCATTCAACAAGTAAACCAACCAATATCAAGAATGATAAGATTGATTTCTAAATCTAGTAAGCAAATTAAAAGCAAGTAAAGTAAAATCATGGATGAGATAATATTGAATATGTGAAGAACTCACTAAACACATTAGAGAGAGTGGAGGATACACTTCACAACAAAATCAAGTATCATGATTCAACTATTACAATTTCACCAAATCCGAGTCTAAGGGTGAACTTCCTCAATACGTGTCGTTGAAAGAAATTCATACGTGAAGAACAACTCGAATATATTAGTAAGATCAAATCCCTACTAATCATCTAAGGTCCGGTACATCAATAGGAAGACAATCCAACTAATCTAGCACTAATCGTATATCCAAGGTCCGGCTTAACAATTAGTGTTAACCCGAACCACAAAATCGAATTAGAGCTCAACTCAAGATAATCAATCAAATCAAAGTCATAATTGAAATTGCAATTCAAGTTAATGAAATCATAACAATCAACTCACAATAGATCAATCTCATAGTGAAAGTATAACATGAAACCAACCACTTCTACCCTAAAGAAATGTAGGAGAAGAGAGTTCCTATTGGGTTGGTAAACTAGATTACAAGAATTATCAACAAAAATACTTGAAGAAGGTAAGAAAATAATTCCAAAACAAGTTGTCAATTGAATCCGGAAAGATCTCTACACCTCAACTTTCTTCTTGAATCCTCTTCTTGCTCCTTGAAGCTTGAATGATTGAAGTAGCTCAAAATCCTCTTGATCAAGTCACAAAACTCTACCTCATAGACCAAGGAGAGATTTCATAACCTAACTAGAAACATTTATTCACTAAAACAATCTAGGGAATTATCTAATCAAAGTTATTCAATCAAAGTAATAGAAATTCCCCAACTTCTATACCAAAATATATGAAATTGAAGAAGAACCCAATATGAAATTCAATATCTAAAAACAATGTGAGATACTAACCAACATAACCACTAAGCTAACCCTAAAACAACCCTAATCCAACCTAATCCAACCTCAAATAATGGTAAAAATCCCAATATTTATAGATAACCAAAACAGGGGTAAAATAGTAATTTTACACAAAATTCTCTAAAATCTAGGAACAGAGCACCAACACGGGCTCAGTGTTATACGCAACACGGGCTCGGTGACAGGTTTATCACCGAGCGCGTGTTCTTTTGGCCGTGTTCTGTATACTGTCTAGGCGTGTTCATTAACCGAGCACGTGTTCCATGGCTTGGCAGGGCGTGTTGAGTCTTCCTGAAGGGCGTGTTCTTGGTATGAGCGAATGTTCCTGGGCTGGTTGTGTATATCTTTCCAAAAATTGCATATTTAGTCCCCGAACTTCGCTCTTTTGATCAATTGACTCTACAAACTTCCCGAAAACAGAAATATCACAATTAAGGGCACAATTAACATATTTATCTCAATTTACTCTAATAATCCTCAACAATTATGCACAAATACCCTTCCAAAACATTACCAAATTTAGCGTTATCGGAAATCATCTATAAACTCCCTTAAACTCTATTATCATATTAAGAAAATAATATAGCTAGAACAGCTTATCCGGAAAACAATAGAACATGTATGAGAGTAAAGGCTAGGATTGGTACCTGGAATATCAACAATTTTATAAACAAAAGCTCTTTTGTACCTCTTGAGTGCATTCAGTTGGAACTTCCTTTCGTTTCTCATTCAAATTGCAATTATAATCAAGGAAGTTCTTACCTTCATCTTAGGAATCCATAGCAAAGGTGGTATGGCAAGCCCTTTCGGTTTCAATTCAGGTGGATCCTCGCACGATGAAGTCAAAAATTTTTAGTTTTTGATAATACCAAAGATAGATTAGGCATGATTTTTTTTTTATTATTATTTTTTATTTTTTATAACGACCCTAGATAATCTCTAGAGTTTTTCCTAGTATGGTTTTAGAATGAATTTTCTAAAACTAGATGACCTTAATTATTTAATTCTAGATAATTTCTAAAATTAACAATTTAGGAAACCGTATACTTAGGAAAGTGAGGTCTAATTCCACTAATCAAGTCATAAAGGATAGATACTACCGTTACCAAATCATAAAGTTTCTAAAATTTTGATCAAGAATTTTAAAAATATTATGAATTTTAGCATCCCCGGCAACAGCGCCAAAAATCTGGTGTGTGTTTTGAGTGAGTAAAAATATAGTATCATATAAAGCAAATAATCTCACAAAACAGTGTCACATAATCAAACACAACTAAGGCAGAGTACCTATCGCATGCAGATAGTAACACGAGAGTACCACGATTTTAAATTTATAAATATCGTATCCTCGGTTAGTTTCTACCAATTATGACAAACTTTAAGGTTTAGGGAATTAGTCCTATGTGTCCATTCGATTCAGATATGTGTGTTTAAAGAATATTTAAAACAAAATGGAAAATAATTGACTAAGATCTCTAATGAACTACGTATGATTAATTAAGGTGAACAATGTTCGAAAGTTCAATTTGCAAATGGATCTAAGGCAATTATGAATTCGAATTATCTTACTACCATACCTGAGTTGTCTAGAATGTTTACCTCAATACTGGTCGTTGTAAGTAATCCTAAACATTTTTAGATTAGTTATTAAGGCGTCAATTTAATACCATAACCTTAAGATTTGCATTAATTCCAAACCCAAGATTATTAGGATGCCTAACCTCAGTACGGTCGCTGTAAGTTATTAGTCCTAATCTGGCAACTCATTAAATATCCTACGGTCGGGATTCATTAACAAATCGTTAATTTAATTAACTATTGTAGTATCATGCATCAACCTAAGTTTCACAAAGCATAAACTCAATATGAGAATCAAATTGAAAGCATAAGACAATAAACAATTCATAATGTAAATTAAAACGTATCCTTTCCGGAAATATATAAATCATTAATCAATGAATCTAAATAAAGAGTATCTTAGGACACAGAATCATAACATATAAAGGAAAGAAATACAAGACTGAAAAGAAAAGGAAAGAGAAAGTTTCCGTGTTGCTCTCACTTGCTTCCACGGGCTGGCTTAATGCTCCAGACCTCGCCGATACTTGTACTCCGGATTCTTATCTCGCTCTAAAGATCTTCAGAGATCACTTCCTCTCAACTAAACTATAGGGATATTCCTTACGGTCGAGGTTCAACCCCTACACTCGAGAAGAAAGAAAAATAATGAAAACCGAAAACTCGACTGGAGCTTATCACGAAATTCCTATTGGCTAGGAACTCGGAAATGCTAATGTTCTAAGTGATTCCGGTGTGCTCCAACAACTGGGGGAGTGCATCTATTTATAGGAGTAGAAAAGGGGCTGAAAACAGTGAAAATTCGATGTGGGACGCCAAAAATACCGTCAACACGGGCTGCAACATGGGCAGGGAACACGCCCATTCGGCCTTTTTTCAAAAAAAATGCACTTTTAGTCCCCGATTTCTTCCTTTCTTCAATTTTGGTCCTTGAAACTTCTGAAATCAAAAATAGAAGGAATTTGTGTAATTTCCATTCAATTAAATCCAATTAACTCCATAATTAACTCGAATTGAACACAATTAATGTATAAAAACACGATATAAAATCAAGTTATCAAGAATCCTCAACCATATCTGTTTCAATTCTATTTATGTTCTAGCAACAATCTCATGAATTGATTCTTATCCTAGGGTTAAATTTTGTTAATAAATTCTAGTCATATCTAATAATTCCTTATAACTGTTTTCAACGTCTTTGGGTCTATACGATATATTATAAATGTAAAATTGTTGATGCTTCCATGTTACTATCTGGATACGATAGGTACTCTGCCTTAGATTTTGGTTATTTAAGTGACAACTTATTTGTTTTGCTTGAATTAATCTCAATCATAATCTATGCTAAAAATATAGTAACCAAAATTCACATCAAGTTTAATTTCTAAGTGACAATTTTATTTTAATCTTGAGAATTCCTATTATTTTTAGGATTATTTTATTCAATTATTTATACTATTTTTATATATAAATATAAACTCATCTTCATTATCTACATTGCCTCCTTTCTAACACTATTACAGGAAGGAAGGAAAGTACTAGTGCGATCACTTTGGTGGAAATGGCCATTCTCTCTCATATCTATCGAGGAATTCCGATGGAGATGGGACTGTTTATTGCTCGGATTGCTAGGACTTACGCCATCGATGGGCGAAGGCGACTCAGTTTGGGATCGGGTCCTTTTATCACAAGAGTGGCCCGATATGTCGAGCTTTATTTTGCAGGAGTGGATCTGACACTAGCACATACCAGAACTGTGCCAGTTGATCATACCATCATCCGGCACATGGGGATGCTTGAGGTAAACGTTGCAGGACAATAAGCCATCCCTCGCCAGCTGCCGCCGCCACCGTAGTAGCCAATGTCCGAGTCCTAACCTTTTGTACCTCGTAACAATTACGAGCGGTACATGACATCCCGACATGCGAGAGAAGACGACTGATGGGAAAGGATGGAGGCAAAGATAGAAAGGATAGAGTCGAGGCAGGAGCGTATAGAGCAAAGGAAGATTCAGATCGAGGGATCTATACAGACCATGCAGATGAATATATCACAGATTCAACAGCGAATCCGCCCCGATAACTTCGACTACGATGGGATGGCATCATCACTCATTGGTGTGTGTTTTGAGTGAGTAAAATATAGTATCATATAAAACAAATAATCTCACAAAATAGTGTCACAAAATCAAACACAACTAAGGCAGAGTACCTATCGCATGCAGATAGTAACACGGGAGTACCACGATTTTAAATTTATAAATATCGTATCCACGGGAACATTGGTGACGACTGGTTAGTTTCTACCAATTATGACAATCTTTAAGGTTCGGGGAATTAGTCCTATGTGTCCATTCGATTCATGTATGTTTGTTTGAAGAATAATCAAAACAAGAATGGAAAATAATTAGCTAGGATCTCTAATGAAGTATATATGATTAATTAAGGTGAACAATGTTCGAAAGTTCAATTTGCAAATGGATCTAAGGCAATTATGAATTCGAATCGACTTATTACCGTACCCGAGTTATCTAATGTGATTACCTCAATACGGGTCGTTGCAAGTAATCCTAAACCTTTGTAGATTAATTATTAAGTTGTGAATTTAATAAGTTAATCTTAAGATTTGCTGATAACTCAATTTTATATCGTGTTTTTATACATTAATTATGTTCAATTCGAGTTAATTGGAATTAATTAAATGGAAATTACGCAAATTTGCTCTGTTTTAGATTTCAGAAGTTTCAGGGACCAAAATTGAAGAAATGAAGAAATCAGGGACTAAATTGCAATTTTTTTCTCAACATGGGCGTGTTGAAGAAGCTCAACACAATCTTGGGGCGTGTTGGAGACACGCGACACGGGCGTGTTGAAGGCAGAATGACGTTTTTCAATGTCCCACATGGAAATTTTACCTCTTTTCACCTCTATTTCACTCCTATATATAGATGCACTCCCTCGGTTGTTGAAGCACACCGAATCACCTGAACATGAGCATTTCTGAGTTCCTAACCAATAGGAATTTCGTGATAAGCTCTAGACGAGATTCAGTTTTCATTATTTTTCTTTCTTCTCTCGAGTGTAGGGGTTGAACCTCGGACCGTAAGGAATATCTCTATAGTTTAGTTGAGAGGAAGTGATCTCCGAAGATCTGCAGAAGGGATAAGGATCCGGAGCACAAGGCTCGGCGAGGTCCTGGAGGATTAAGCCATCCGTGGAAGGAACAGTGAGAGCAACACGACAACTTTCTCTTTCTTTTTCTCTTTTCGTTCTTGTATTTCTTTTCCTTTATATGTTATGATTCTGTGTCCTAAGATTCTCTTTATTTAGATTGATTGATTAATGATTTATATATTCCCGGAAGGATATGTTTTAATATACATTATGAATTGCTTATTGTTTTACGCTTTCGATTTGATTCTCGTATTGAGTTTATGCTATGAAACTTAGGTTGATGCATGATACTACAATAGTTAATTAAATTGACGATTTGTTAATGAATCCCGACCGTAGGAGATTTAATGAGTTGCCGATTAGGACTAATAACTTACAATGACCGTACTGAGGTTAGGCTTCCTAATAATCTTGGGTTCGGAATTAATGCAAATCTTAAGGTTATGTTATTAAATTGACGCCTTAATAACTAATCTAAAAATGTTTAGGATTACTTACAACGACCAGTATTGAGGTAATCATTCTAGACAACTCGGGTATGATAGTAAGATAATTCGAATTCATAATTGCCTTAGATCCATTTGCAAATTACACCTTCGAACACTGTTCAACTTAATTAATCATACGTACTTCATTAGAGATCTTAGTCAATTATTTTCCATTCTTGTCTTTAATATTCTTTAAACAACTTATCTGAATTGAATGGACACATAGGACTAATTCCCTGAACCTTAAAGATTGTCTTCTACCCAGCCGTCACCAATGTTCCTGTGGATACGATATTTCTAAATTTAAAATTGTGGTACTCTCGTGTTACTATCTGCATGCAATAGGTACTCTGCCTTAGTTGTGTTTGATTATGTGACACTGCTTTGTGAGATTTTTTGCTTTATATGAAACTATATTTTTACTCACTCAAAACACACACCAGATTTTTTGTGCCGTTGCCTGGATGCAAAAAAAAAATTCATAACATTTTTAAAATTCCCGATCAAAATTTTAGAAACTTTATGATTTGGAAACGGTAGTATCTATCCTTTATGATTTGATTAGTGGAATTAGACCTCACTTTCCTAAGTATACGGTTTCCTAAATTGTTAATTTTAGAAATTATCTAAAATTTAATAATTAAGGTCATCTAATTTTAGAAAATTCATTCTAAAACCACACTAGGAAAAACTCTAGAGATTATCTAGGGTCTATAATAAAAAAAAAAAAAAAAAAAAAAAAAAGAGAGATTGATTTTTCGAACTCTTTTTCTTTGCTTATTTCTTATCTTATTGAAACATCATGCCTGAAAATTTTTGACTTCATCGTGCGAGGATCCACCTGAATTGAAACCAAAAGGGCTTTGTCATACCACCTTTGCTATGGATTCCTAAGACAAAGGTAAGAACTTCCGTGATTATAAATGCAATCCGAATGAGAAACGAAAGGAAGTTGCAACTGAATGCACTCAAGAAGTACAAAAGAGCTTTTGTTTATAAAATTGTTGATATTCCGGGTATCAATCCTAGCCTTTGCTCTCATACATGTTCTATTGTTTTCTGGATAGCCGATCTAGCTATATTATTTCTTAACATGATAAGAGAGTTTAAGGGAGTTTATAGATGATTTCCTATGATTGATATACGTTCATGCATTGCTTGTGAAATCTAGAATCTATGTTATAAAGATGCATGAAAACAACGCATATGCTTAACTGAAAAAGTTATTCCTTTTGTGTTTGATAAGGCATTTTTGCATGAATTTTATTAAAAGAATTCTTTCACTACTGCACCCATTATGACATCCCCCCGATTGAAATTGGCTATATGATATGTGATGTTAGTAATTATGCAGTAGGAGTTGTTTGAGGACAAGGATATGATATGAAATTCCAAATGATATACTATGCTAGCTGTTGTATTTACATTTGATATATTTGATCTTGTCCAACACTACTATGTACACTGATCACCCTGCACTCACTTGTTGAATTACAAAGCATTTTGTGTACATTGGATAGAATCCTAAAATTGAATGAATTTGATGAATATGATAGATTCAATGAGCTTTAATTGGTCGAAACTAACCAGCCGTCACCAACGTTCCGGTGGATACGATATTTCTAAATTTAAAATCGTGGTACTCTCGTGTTACTATCTGCATGCGATAGGTACTCTGCCTTAGTTGTGTTTGATTATGTGACACTGCTTTGTGAGATTTTTTGCTTTATATGAAACTATATTTTTACTCACTCAAAACACACACCAGATTTTTTGTGCCGTTGCCGGGGATGCAAAAAAAAAATTCATAACATTTTTAAAATTCCTGATCAAAATTTTAGAAACTTTATGATTTGGAAACGGTAGTATCTATCCTTTATGATTTGATTAGTGGAATTAGACCTCACTTTCCTAAGTATACGGTTTCCTAAATTGTTAATTTTAGAAATTATCTAAAATTTAATAATTAAGGTCATCTAATTTTAGAAAATTCATTCTAAAACCACACTAGGAAAAACTCTAGAGATTATCTAGGGTCTATAATAAAAAAAAAAAAAAAAAAAAAAAAAAAAAAAGAGAGATTGATTTTTCGAACTCTTTTTCCTTTGCTTATTTCTTATCTTATTGAAACATCATGCCTGAAAATTTTTGACTTCATCGTGCGAGGATCCACCTGAATTGAAACCAAAAGGGCTTTGTCATACCACCTTTGCTATGGATTCCTAAGACAAAGGTAAGAACTTCCGTGATTATAAATGCAATCTGAATGAGAAACGAAAGGAAGTTGCAACTGAATGCACTCAAGAAGTACAAAAGAGCTTTTGTTTATAAAATTGTTGATATTCCAGGTATCAATCCTAGCCTTTGCTCTCATACATGTTCTATTGTTTTCTGGATAGCTGATCTAGCTATATTATTTCTTAACATGATAAGAGAGTTTAAGGGAGTTTATAGATGATTTCCTATGATTGATATACGTTCATGCATTGCTTGTGAAATCTAGAATCTATGTTATAAAGATGCATGAAAACAACGCATATGCTTAACTGAAAAAGTTATTCCTTTTGTGTTTGATAAGGCATTTTTGCATGAATTTTATTAAAAGAATTCTTTCACTACTGCACCCATTATGACATCCCCCCGATTGAAATTGGCTATATGATATGTGATGTTAGTAATTATGCAGTAGGAGTTGTTTGAGGACAAGGATATGTTATGAAATTCCAAATGATATACTATGCTAGCTGTTGTATTTACATTTGATATATTTGATCTTGTCCAACACTACTATGTACACTGATCACCCTGCACTCACTTGTTGAATTACAAAGCATTTTGTGTACATTGGATAGAATCCTAAAATTGAATGAATTTGATGAATATGATAGATTCAATGAGCTTTAATTGGTCGAAACTAACCAGCCGTCACCAACGTTCCGGTGGATACGATATTTCTAAATTTAAAATCGTGGTACTCTCGTGTTACTATCTCGCATGCGATAGGTACTCTGCCTTAGTTGTGTTTGATTATGTGACACTGCTTTGTGAGATTTTTTGCTTTATATGAAACTATATTTTTACTCACTCAAAACACACACCGGATTTTTTGTGCCGTTGCCGGGGATGCAAAAAAAAAAATTCATAACATTTTTAAAATTCCCGATCAAAATTTTAGAAACTTTATGATTTGGAAACGGTAGTATCTATCCTTTATGATTTGATTAGTGGAATTAGACCTCACTTTCCTAAGTATACGGTTTCCTAAATTGTTAATTTTAGAAATTATCTAAAATTTAATAATTAAGGTCATCTAATTTTAGAAAATTCATTCTAAAACCACACTAGGAAAAACTCTAGAGATTATCTAGGGTCTATAATAAAAAAAAAAAAAAAAAAAAAAAAAAAAAAAGAGAGATTGATTTTTCGAACTCTTTTTCTTTGCTTATTTCTTATCTTATTGAAACATCATGCCTAATCTATCTTTGGTATTATCACAAAAACTGAAAATTTTTGACTTCATTGTGCGAGGATCCACTTGAATTGAAACCAAAAGGGCTTTGTCATACCACCTTTGTTATGGATTCCTAAGACAAAGGTAAGAACTTCCTTGATTATAAATGCAATCTGAATGAGAAACGAAAGGAAGTTGCAACTGAATGCACTCAAGAAGTACAAAAGAGCTTTTGTTTATAAAATTGTTGATATTCCAGGTATCAATCCTAGCCTTTGCTCTCATACATGTTCTATTGTTTTCCGGTATAGCCGATCTAGCTATATTATTTCTTAACATGATAAGACAGTTTAAGGGAGTTTATAGATGATTTCCTATGATTGATATACGTTCATGCATTGCTTGTGAAATCTAGAATCTATGTTATAAAGATGCATGAAAACAACGCATATGCTTAACTGAAAAAGTTATTCCTTTTTTGTTTGATAAGGCATTTTTGCATGAATTTTATTAAAGGAATTCTTTCACTCACTGCACCCATTATGACATCCCCCGATTGAAATTGGCTATATGATATGTGATGTTAGTAATTATGCAGTAGGAGTTGTTTGAGGACAAGGATATGTTATGAAATTCCAAATGATATACTATGCTAGCTGTTGTATTTACATTTGATATATTTGATCTTGTCCAACACTACTATGTACACCGATCACCCTGCACTCACTTGTTGAATTACAAAGCATTTTGTGTACATTGGATAGAATCCTAAAATTGAATGAATTTGATGAATATGATAGATTCAATGAGCTTTAATTGGTCGAAACTAACCAGCCGTCACCAACGTTCCGTGGGATACGATATTTCTAAATTTAAAATCGTGGTACTCTCGTGTTACTATCTCGCATGCGATAGGTACTCTGCCTTAGTTGTGTTTGATTATGTGACACTTGCTTTGTGAGATTTTTTGCTTTATATGAAACTATATTTTTACTCACTCAAAACACACACCGGATTTTTTGTGCCGTTGTCCGGGGATGCAAAAAAAAAAATTCATAACATTTTTAAAATTCCCGATCAAAATTTTAGAAACTTTATGATTTGGAAACGGTAGTATCTATCCTTTATGATTTGATTAGTGGAATTAGACCTCACTTTCCTAAGTATACGGTTTCCTAAATTGTTAATTTTAGAAATTATCTAAAATTTAATAATTAAGGTCATCTAATTTTAGAAAATTCATTCTAAAACCACACTAGGAAAAACTCTAGAGATTATCTAGGGTCTATAATAAAAAAAAAAAAAAAAAAAAAAAAAAAAAAAAAGAGATTGATTTTTCGAACTCTTTTTCTTTGCTTATTTCTTATCTTATTGAAACATCATGCCTAATCTATCTTTGGTATTATCACAAAAACTGAAAATTTTTGACTTCATTGTGCGAGGATCCACCTGAATTGAAACCAAAAGGGCTTTGTCATACCACCTTTGCTATGGATTCCTAAGACAAAGGTAAGAACTTCCTTGATTATAAATGCAATCTGAATGAGAAACGAAAGGAAGTTGCAACTGAATGCACTCAAGAAGTACAAAAGAGCTTTTGTTTATAAAATTGTTGATATTCCAGGTATCAATCCTAGCCTTTGCTCTCATACATGTTCTATTGTTTTCCGGATAGCTGATCTAGCTATATTATTTCTTAACATGATAAGAGAGTTTAAGGGAGTTTATAGATGATTTCCTATGATTGATATACGTTCATGCATTGCTTGTGAAATCTAGAATCTATGTTATAAAGATGCATGAAAACAACGCATATGCTTAACCGAAAAAGTTATTCCTTTTTTGTTTGATAAGGCATTTTTGCATGAATTTTATTAAAGGAATTCTTTCACTACTGCACCCATTATGACATCCCCCCGATTGAAATTGGCTATATGATATGTGATGTTAGTAATTATGCAGTAGGAGTTGTTTGAGGACAAGGATATGTTATGAAATTCCAAATGATATACTATGCTAGCTGTTGTATTTACATTTGATATATTTGATCTTGTCCAACACTACTATGTACACTGATCACCCTGCACTCACTTGTTGAATTACAAAGCATTTTGTGTACATTGGATAGAATCCTAAAATTGAATGAATTTGATGAATATGATAGATTCAATGAGCTTTAAATGGAAAAATAGGATTTGGCATGATAAACAGTTTAAAGGAATTTCAACTTGAGGATAAAATGTTATTATATTCACATTTGAAAATGTTTTCAGGATGTTTTAAAGCTATTGGACAGACTCCTTCATTATCAAACAAGTCTCGCCATGGGAGTTTGTGAAGTAATGAATGAGGGTGAAACATCATTCAAAGTGAACAGACAAGGTTGAGATTTTACGGAGGCAATTGTTCGAGAAAATCGAACATAAAGTCCTTCCAGGGGGGAAAGGCGAGCCAGCCTAATGACAATAAAGAAGCGCTTATAGGGGGCCAACCCTATGTTTTTGTTTTCGTTGTTTTGTTTTGTTTTTCTTGTTCTTGTTTTTCTTTGTTTGTCTTTTGTTTGTGTGTTTTTTTAAAGGTGTCTTATGTTGTTTTTGGCGTAATTTATGTCTACTCTGTTTATTTAGAAACTGGATGCTCCGGAATAGGATTTTCACGTTTATTTAGAGACTGGATATCTAGTTTAGGACTACTATGCTTACTTGAGTAGATTTTGGAAGTTCCAGACAGGTACAAATGTGCTAAATGATCATGGCATGATAGAAACTGGATGTTCCAACATAGGGATTACACTGTTTAATTAAATAGATGTTGGAAGTTCCAAATAAGACATTGTTGTTTTAATTGATGTATTGAGTGGATAATGATTGTTCCAGTACAAATTTTACTCCATATAAATTATTTGGAACACATTAGATTCAAGAATGGTAGAATTCGATTGTGCATGTGCACTGCACGACCGTGTTCATGGGGAACTATGCAAACTTTGCTACTCATAGCTATTCATTATTCTACCTCCTATTTATCTCTAAATTCACTCAACTCTCTTTTTCTATCTCTGTATACATATAGTTGCTACCTTGCAGCTATGATACTGAAGAGAGTTCATCCTCCACTGATCGCTATCTTGATTTATTCATTTCAAGTAGATCGGAACCTAGCTACTGAACGCTACAACTCATTTCCGAGAGGATTAGTACATCATGGCAGAATAATTGATTGGGAGACCCTTGCAATTCTTGAGTTGAATGCACATATGCATACTTTACTATACATCCGCATTTTTAATGCGGAAGAGCTACTTACCAGGTACCAGTATGTGAATCTTCTATACTTTTTGAGCATCATGCAAAGTCTATTTCTTTAAGGCTTGCTGGATATGATCATGATTTAAGTATGAAGAGAGTAGAATTGTCCTTAAAATCTATTTGGGACCATATCGCTGTGTATCATTCTGTTCATCTTAGAAGGTCAAATGCTTCTGTTTCTCATTCTTAGCTTCATTGTTTGCATGTTAAGCTTGCATGCTATTAATATAAAAGAGAATATAGAAGTAATTAATGTCATAGATATAAATGAGTTATCACATGTTTTTAGACGTATTCCCGTGGACATAATTAGAATATTTGCTTTGAACTGCTAAGGAATATGCTACTAACACTTGTGAACGTGTTTTGAGACATAACATCATTAAAGTTGCTAGATTTCTTGGTATAGACATCGCAACTGTAACTCTCAGTATGGAAAGCACATCTACTACACCTGTGACCATCATTACCCTCCGGAACTTATGGACAGACATACAAGTTGAGGGTATATGAATATCTGCTGAGGATGAGGTTCCACCATACGAACCACCACACCGCCACATCATTTTGATTCCAGCAGCCGCTGCACCCACTGGATACCTAGTTTTTCTTCTTCTTTCTTTTTTTTTTTTTTTTTTTTTTTTTTTTTTTTTTTTTGGCTTTGTTTTCTTGTTGGTGTTTTCTATTTTAGGATATTACTTAGTCTTGGGCATCTATCGTATCTTCTTTGTTTTATTGTGTTAATAGATGTTTCGATTAAGTGTGGGGTATTCATTTTTCACTACCTTCAACACCGAGGACAGTGTTCATTTTAAGTGTGGGGTATTAAGGGTGAGCTTTTTTGGGCCAATTTTTCTCGAATTTTATGGCAATTTTAAACTTTTTGGGATATCCGATAAACTCTTGAAGTATGATTTACTCCGCCTATGATAAAAACTATTTGTTTGATTGTAAGAATCTTGAGGATTGAGTTTGATTTATTCATAGAAACTTGATGCTAGTCTAGTTGTAGGAAATCCCTCTTATCTTGAGCACATCTATTTTGACGAAATTGTTTGTTTGATGGATCACTTTTGGACTTTAGTTAAATAATGTTAGACAATCTGGATGTTGTGATAGCTGTTATGGTAACTTGATAGGGGTTTGAGAAGTATGCCACTATTTATTTTTCTATTATTTATTTTAATAAGGGTAGTTTGTAAGTGTTCTTTGCTACTTAGGAATCACTCCTGAAGGGAATTGAATGCCCGGTGCCCTAAGGTCTTTGAGGTCTGGGAGCCACCGGAGTGAGACCTGCTACAATGGTAGTTAAAGTTAACATGGTTAAGTAAAGGCTTATACCCACTGCATTGAAAAAAAAAGAAAATAAAATATTTATGTTTGAAAAAAAAAAGTATATATATATATATAAAAAGAGAGAGTAATAAGTGTGGCATTGTGACTTGATCCCTAGATGGTTAGTTATAATTAGTTGTTGTGACGTCTAAGTGATCAACATACTATCTTTCTACTAGTTTGAAGGGAAGTCTATTGTTTGGATGATGAGTTAGATTAGAACACACACTACACCCTGGGAGATTCTATGATTGGATATGTGTTGAGTTAATATGAATATTTTGAATTATTTCTTCTCGATTCATGCATGATACATTTGATGAGGCATTACGAGTATTTCACTCTTTGATAAGCTTGCTAATTTGAAAAATGTATTTGAGAAGTTTGAATTGTTGACATTTTGTGAACACTTTTCGAGCCTAGTTGATGAGCATGATTAGTTAAGTTATATGTGTTTCCTAGAACTGTATTTAGTAGTTTGCTTGAGGACAAGCAAAAGACTAAGTGTGGGGTATTTGATAACTCGATTTTATATCGTATTTTTATACATTAATTGTGTTCAATTCGAGTTAATTATGGAGTTAATTAGACTTAATTGAATGGGAATTACACAAATTCTTTCGGTTTTGTTTTCGGGAGTTTTGGGGACCAAAATTGAAGAAAGGAAGAAATCAAGGACTAAATTGCAATTTAAGAGTAACGTGTGCAACATCGTGCCACATACGCGCCACAAGTGTCGTGCCACAATGCGCAGCCCCGTGCCGCAATGGGCCAAAGCACCGTGCCGCAATGGGCCAACACCGTGCCGCTATGGCCTAGTAAATGTCCCACATTGGAAAATTTCTGTTTTCCAGCCCAACTCACCCCTATAAATAGAGGCATCATGTGCAAGCTTTGGCACACCGGAATCACTCAGAACATGAGCATTTCCGAGTTCCTAACCAATAGGAATTTCGTGATAAGCTCTAGTCGAGATTCAATTTTCATTATTTTTCTTTCTTCTTGAGTGTAGGGGTTGAACCTCAACCGTAAGGAATATCTCTATAGTTTAGTTGAGAGGAAGTGATCTCTAAAGATCTTAGGAGCGGGATAAGGATCCGGAGCACGAGGCTCGGCGAGGTCTGGAGGATTAAGCCAGTCCGTGGAAGCAGTGAGAGCAACACGACAACTTTCTCTTTCGTTTTTCTTTTCGTTCTTGTATTTCTTTTCCTTTATATGTTATGATTCTGTGTCCTAAGATTCTCTTTATTTAGATTGATTGATTAATGATTTATATATTCCCGGGAAGGATATGTTTTAATATACATTATGAATTGCTTATTGTTTTACGCTTTCGATTTGATTCTCGTATTGAGTTTATGCTATGAAACTTAGGTTGATGCATGATACTACAATAGTTAATTAAATTGACGATTTGTTACTGAATCCCGACCGTAGGAGATTTAATGAGTTGCCAGATTAGGACTAATAACTTACAGTGACCGTACTGAGGTTAGGCATCCTAATAATCTTGGGTTTGGAATTAATGCAAATCTTAAGGTTATGTTATTAAATTGACGCCTTAATAACTAATCTAAAAAGGTTTAGGATTACTTACAACGACCAGTATTGAGGTAATCATTCTAGACAACTCAGGTATGGTAGTAAGATAATTCGAATTCATAATTGCCTTAGATCCATTTGCAAATTACACCTTCGAACACTGTTCAACTTAATTAATCATACGTACTTCATTAGAGATTTTAGTCAATTATTTTCCATTCTTGTCTTTAATATTCTTTAAACAACTTATCCGAATTGAATGGACACATAGGACTAATTCCCTGAACCTTAAAGATTGTCATAATTGGTAGAAACTAACCTGTCGTCACCAACGTTCCTGTGGATACGATATTTCTAAATTTAAAATCGTGGTACTCTCGTGTTACTATCTGCATGCGATAGGTACTCTTCCTTAGTTGTGTTTGATTATGTGACACTGTTTTGTGAGATTATTTGCTTTATATGATACTATATTTTTACTCACTCAAAACACACACCAGATTTTTGGCGCCGTTGTCGGGGATGCAAAAAAAAATTCATAATATTTTTAAAATTCCTGATCAAATTTTAGAAACTTTATGATTTGGTAACGGTAGTATCTATCCTTTATGATTTGTTTAGTGGAATTAGACCTCACTTTCCTAAGTATACGGTTTTCTAAATTGTTAATTTTAGAAATTATCTAAAATTTAATAATTAAGGTCATCTAGTTTTAGAAAATTCATTCTAAAACCATACTAGGAAAAACTCTAGAGATTATCTAGGGTCTATAATAAAAAAAAATTTAAAAAAAATTAAAAAAAAAAGAGATTGATTTTTCGAACTCTTTTTCTTTGCTTATTTCTTATCTTATTGAAACATCATGCCTAATCTATCTTTGGTATTATCAAAAAAACTGAAAATTTTTGACTTCATCGTGCGAGGATCCACCTGAATTGAAACCAAAAGGGCTTTGTCATACCACCTTTGCTATGGATTCCTAAGACAAAGGTAAGAACTTCCTTGATTATAAATGCAATCCGAATGAGAAACGAAAGGAAGTTTCAACTGAATGCACTCAAGAAGTACAAAAGAGCTTTTGTTTATAAATTTGTTGATATTCCAGGTATCAATCCTAGCCTTTGCTCTCATACATGTTCTATTGGTATTATAAAAAAAAAAAAAAATCATGCCTAACCTATCTTTGGTATTATAAAAAACTGAAAATTTTTGACTTCATCGTGCGAGGATCCACTTGAATTGAAACCAAAAGGGCTGGCCAACCCATTTCTACTATGGATTCATAAGATGAAGGTACGAACTTCCTTGATTATAATTGCAAATCTCAGTAAGGAACAAAAGAGATTGATTCCGGATGCACTAAAAGAGGTACAAAAGAGCTTTTGCTTACAATTACTGACAATCCAGGTATCAATCCTAGCCTTTGCTCTTGTACATGTTCTATTGTTTTCTGGATAGCTGTTCTAGCTATATTATTTCTTAACATGATATACGTTCATGCATTGTTTGTGAAATCTAGAATCTATGTTTTAAAGATGCATAAAAACGACTCATATGCTTAACTGGAAAAGATATTCCTTTTGTGTTCGATAAGGCATTTTTGCATGAATCTTATTAAAGGAATTCTTTCACTACTGCACCCATTATGACATCCCCCGATTGAAATTGGCTATATGATATGTGATGTTAGTAATTATGCAGTAGAAGTTGTTTGAGGACAAGGATATGCTATGAAATTCCAAATGATATACTATGCTAGCTGTTGTATATACATTTGATATATTTGGCCTTGTCCAACACTACTATGTACATTGATCACCCTGCACCCATTTGTTGAATTATAATGCATTTTGTGTACATTGGATAGAATCCTAAAATTTGATGAATTTGATAAATATGGAAATTCAATGAACTTTAAATGGAAAAATAGGATTTAGCATGATAGACAATTTAGAGGAATTTCAACTTGAGGATACAATGTTATTATATTCACATTTGAGAACATTTTCAGGATGTTTTAAAGCTATTGGACAAACTCCTCCGTTATTAACAAGTCTCGCCATGGGAGCTTGTGAAGTAATGAATGAGGGTGAAATATCATTCAATGTGAACAAACAGAAGTTGAAATTTTACAAGGAATTGTTCGACAGAATCAAACATGCAATCCTTCCGAGGAGGAAAGGCAGTCCAACTTAATGACAATAAAGAAGCGCTTATAGGGAGGCAACCCTATGTTTTTGTTTTTGTTGTTTTGTTTTGTTTTTCTTGTTCTTGTTTTTCTTTGTTTGTCTTTTGTTTGTGTGCTTTATTTTAAAGGTGTCTTATGTGGTTTTAGGCGTAATTTATGTCTACTTTGTTTATTTAGAAACTAGATGCTCTAGAATAGGATTTTCACGTTTATTTAAAGACTGGATGTTCTAGTTTAGGACTACTATGCTTACTTGAGTAGATTCTGGAAGTTCTAGACAGGTATATATGTGCTAAATGATCATGGCATGATAGAAACTGGATGTTCCAACATAGGAATTACATTGTTTAATTAAATATATGTTGGATGTTCCGGATAAGACATTGTTTTGTCAATTGATGTATTGAGTGGATAATGATTGTTCCAGTAGAAATGTTACTGCATATAAATTGTTTGGAACACATTTGCTTCAAGAATGGTAGAACCCGATTGCACATGTACACTGCACGACCGTGTTCATGGGGAACAATGCAAACTATGCTACTCGTAGCTATTCATTACTCTATCCCCTATTTATCTCTAAATTCACTCAACTCTTTCTCTATCTTTGTATACATATAGTTGATACCTTGCAGCTATGACACTGAAGAGAGTTCATCCTCCACCGATCGCTGTCTCGATTTATTCATTTCATATATTTCAAGTAGATCGGAACGTAGCTACTGAATGCTACAACTCATTTATGAGAGGATTAGTACATCATGGCAGAAGAATTGATTGGGAGACCCTTACAATTCTCAAGTTAAATGCACAGATGCATATTTTACTTTACATCTGCATTTTTAATGCGGAAGAGCTACTTACGAGGTACTAGTATGTAAATCTTCCATACTTTTTGAGCATCATAAAAGGTCTATTTCTTTTAGACTTGGTGAATATGATCATGACTTGAGTATGAAGAGTTTGGAATTGTCCTTAAAATCTATTTGGGACCATATCACTATGTATCATTTTGTTCATCTTAGAAGGTCAAAAGCTTCTGTTTCTCATTCTGAGCTTCATTGTTTGCATGTTATGCTTGCATGCTATTAATAGAAAAGAGAATATAGAAGTAATTAATGCCATAGACATAAATGACTTATCACATGTTTTTAGACGTATTCTTGTGGACATGATCAGAATATTCGCTAGAACTGCTAAGGAATATGCTACTAACACTTGTGAGCGTGCTTTGAGATATTTCATTGCTAGAGTTGCGATATTTCTCTGTATAGATATTGCAGCTCTCAGTATGGAAAGCACGTCTACTACACCTATGACCATCATTACCCTCCGGAACATGGACATACATACAAGTTGAGGGTATATGGACATTTGCTGAGGATAAGGTTCCACCATACGAACCTCTGCATCACCACACCGCCACATCATTTCGATTTCAGCAGCCGTTGCAAACCGTTGGATACCTAGTTTTTCTTCTTTTCCTTTTTCTTGTTTTCGTTTTTCGTTATTGTTCTTTTTGCTTTGTTTTCTTGTTGGTGTTTTCTATTTTAGGATATTACTTAGCCTTGGGCATCTATCGTATATGTTTTGTTTTATTGTGTTAATAGATGTTTCGGATTAAGTGTGGGTATTCGTTTTTCACCTACCTTCAACACCGAGGACAGTGTTCATTTTAAGTGTGGGGTAAGGGTGAGCTTTTCTGGGCCAAAATTTTCAAAATTTTCTCGAATTTCCTAGCAATTTAAAACTTTTGTGCTACTTAAGAAAAATTTTTAAGCTTTTGAAGTATGATTTACTCTGCCTATGATAAAATCTATTTGTTTGATTGTAAGAATCTTGAGGATTGAGTTTGATTTATTCATAGAAGCTTGATGCTAGTCTAGTTGTAGGAAATCACTGTTATCTTGAGCACATCTATTGTGGCGAAATTGTTTGATTGATGGATCACTTTTGGACTTTTAGTTAAATAATGTTAGACCATCTGGATGTTGTGATAGTTGTTATGGTGACTTGATAGGGGTTTGAGAAGCATGCCACTAGTTTATTTTTTTTGTTATTTATTTTAATAAGGGTAGTTTGCAAGTGTTCTTTGCTACTTAGGAATCACTCCTGAAGGGAATTAAATGTATGGTGCCCTAAGGTCTTTGAGGTCTGGGAGCCACCGGAGTGAGACTCGCTACAAGGGTAGTTAAAGTTAACATAGTTAGGTAAACGCTTATACCCACTGAATTGAAAAAATATATATATATATATGTTTGAAAAAAAAAAGTATATTAAAAAAAAAAAGAAGAGAGTAATAAGTGTGGCATTGTGACTTGATCTCTAAATGGTTAATTGTAATTAGCTGTTGTGACGTCTAAGTGATCAACATACTATCTTTCTACTAGTTTGAAGGGAAGTCTATTGTTTGGATGATGAGTCGGATTAGAACACACACTATACCCAGGGAGATTCTATGATTAGATGTGTGTTGATTTAATATGGATATTTTGAATTATTTCTTCTTGATTTGCACATGAAACATTTGATGAGGCATTAGGAGTAATTCACTCTTTGATAGTCCATTCTGATTTTCCGAACAAGTTTGAATTGTTGAACACCTCCTGTGCTTAATTGATGAACATGATTAGTTGAGGTATATGTGTTTTCTTGGACTATATTTAATTTGTGTTAATTGTGGAGTTAATTGAAATTAATTAAATGGAAATTATGCAAATTTGCTCTGTATTCGATTTAGGAAGTTTCAGGGACCAAAATGGAAGAAATGAAGAAATCATGGACTAAATTGCAATTTTTTCTCAACATGGGCGTGTTGAAGAAGCTCAACACGGGCTTGGGGCGTGTTGGAGACACGCGACACGGGCGTGTTGAAGGCAGAATGGCGTTTTTCAATGTCCCACATGGAAATTTTACCTCTTTTCACCTCTATTTCACTCCTATATATAGATGCACTCCCTCGGTTGTTGAAGCACACCAGAATTACTCAGAACAGGAGCATTTCCGTGTTCCTAGCCAATAGGAATTTCGTGATAAGCTCTAGTAGAGTTTTAGTTTTCATTTTTCTTCCTTCTCGAGTGTAGGGTTGAGCCTCCACCATAAGGGATACCCTATAGTTTAGTTGAGGGGAGTGATAGTTGAAGATCCTTAGAGCGAGATAAGGATCCGGAGTGCAAGTCTCGGCGAGGTCCGGAGGATTAAGCCAGTCCGTGGAAGCAGTGAGAGCAACACGACAACTTTCTCTTTCCTTTTCTTTTCGTTCTTGTATTTCGTTTCCTTTATATGTTATGATTATGTGTCCTAAGATACTCTTTATTTTGATTGATTGATTAATTATTTATATATTCCTAGGAAGGATATGTTTTAATATACATTGTGAATTGCTTATTGTTTTACGCTTTCGATTTAATTCTCGTATTGAGTTTATGCTATGAAACTTAGGTTGATGCATGATACTACAATAGTTAATTGAATTGACGGTTTGTTAATGAGTCCCCACCATAGGAGATTTAACAGATTGCCGGATTAGGACTAATAACTTGTGGCCACCATACTGAGGTTAGAAAGCCTAATAATCTCGGGTTTGGAATCAATGCAAATCTTAAGAAGACGGCTGATGGGAAAGGATGGAGGCAAAGATAGAAAGGATAGAGTCGAGGCAGGAGCGTATAGAGCAAAGGCAGATTCAGATCGAGGGATCTATACAGACCATGCAGATGAATATATCACAGATTCAACAGCGAATCTGCCCCGATAACTTCGACTACGATGGGATGGTTTCAAATATTTAGTAGTTTGCTTGATGACAAGCAAAAGACTAAGTGTGGGGTATTTGAAACCAACCACTTCTACTCTAAAGAAATGTAGAAGAAGAGAGTTCCTATTGGGTTGGTATACTAGATTACAAGAATTATCAACAAAAATACTTGAAGAAGGTAAGAAAATAATTCCAAAACCAGTGTCAATTGAATCCGGAAAGATCTCTACACCTCAACTTTCTTCTTGAAT
Source organism: Cynanchum wilfordii (assembly GCA_025388415.1). Taxonomy (NCBI): domain Eukaryota; kingdom Viridiplantae; phylum Streptophyta; class Magnoliopsida; order Gentianales; family Apocynaceae; genus Cynanchum; species Cynanchum wilfordii. The sequence continues at coordinate 1,416 of JAHSUH010000356.1, read as the reverse complement.
CCTCTTCTTGCTCCTTGAAGCTTGAATGATTGAAGTAGCTCAAAATCCTCTTGATCAAGTCACAAAACTCTACCTCATAGACCAAGGAGAGATTTCATAACCTAACTAGAAACATTTATTCACTAAAACAATCTAGGGAATTATCTAATCAAAGTTATTCAATCAAAGTAATAGAAATTCCCCAAATTCTATACCAAAATATATGAAATTGAAGAAAAACCCAATATGATATTCAATATCTAAAAACAATGTGAAATACAATCTAATCCACAAGCCAATCTAATTAATGCTAAAAATTCTGGTATTTATAGATAAACTAAACCAGGGGTAAAATCGTCATTTTACATAAAAATATTCCGGCTAGAGCATCCTTACGGGCGTAGCCCTCTATGCTCTATGGGCGTTTAGATGCAGTTACGCCTTACGGGCGTTTGATCCAGAGTGCCACGGGCGTAAAGAAGACAATTAATTCATACGGGCGTCATGCACACAGGGCAACGGGCGTTTACTCCGCTACGGGCGTATGAAATAGTCCACGGGCGTAGCGCATTTCCAGAATGTTGCACTTTTGTCTCTGAATTTATCTTTTTTCACCAATTTGCCCCCGAAGTTACCCGAAACAGAATATTTCCAATTAAACTCAAAATCAATCAATTTATCTCAATTTAATACAATTATAATCACAAATCATGCACAATTTATATCTCAAATCATGATCATATTTGATGTTATCAAATACCCCACAACTTAAACTTTGCTTGTCCTCAAGCAAATCAAATAAAAGAAGTTTAAGAAGAAACAAACTAACATCAAATAGCTCAAAAAGCAAATTCAATTTATTTAAGATGTGCATGAATTTTCTCAAAAATTTCAACATAGACTAGTTTACTTTTCAAAGATCTCATCAACAAAGTGCTAAAGGAAGATTCACTTTTATGCCTCATCAAATGTTTTATGTCTAAGTCAAGAAAACTCATTTGAACAAAACATTTTCAACTTAAATACGAAAAACGATCATAAAATCATCCGGCGTGAAGTGTGTGCTCTATCTCAATTGGTGATCTAAATGGCAAACTTTCTTTCAAAGCAACTATTCAAATAGTGGTTTGGTCGATCAAAAACTTCAACAACGAGAAATAATCACAATCAAATCTCAAGAAACAAGCCACTTATTCAAAAGTAAATTTTTTATTTAATTGGTTTATTTTTTTATTTTTATATATATTTTTTTCAAGGTTTTTATTATTTGCTTAACAATATCAACTTTAACTACCCTTGTAGCGAGTTCCACTCCGATGACTCCCGGATCCCGAGGACCTTAGGGCACCGGGCATTCAATTCCCATAAGAAGTGGTGCTCAAGTAGCAAATGATACATGCAAAACAACCTTTTATTTAACAATTTATTCAACGAAAA
>JAHSUH010000355.1:0-25530 GCA_025388415.1 Cynanchum wilfordii | reverse complement strand
AAGACTAAGTAGTGTCCTAAAAATAGAAAAACAAAAAAAAACATAAGCAAACACAAAAACAGAAGCAAAAATGAAATAAATAAAACAAAAAGAGGGTAGAGAAAACAAACACAGGGTTGCCTCCCTGAAAGCGCTTCGTTTTTGTCATTTAGCTGGACTACCTTCTATCAATCGAAATATTCCTCTGTATTGCCCACCTCGAATAGTTCTTTGTAGAATTGTAACCTTGACCATTTACCTTGAAAATTTTTCCATCCTGTATCTTCTATTTCACAAGCTCCATTGGGTGATACTTCTTTGATAGTAAATGGACACACCAAAAAATGTGTAATTTTCCTGGAAACATTCTCAAACGGGAGTTAAATAATAATACTTTGTCACAAAACTGAAAATTCTTTAAATTTCTAAGTTTCTTATCATGCAAAATTTTACTTTTCATTTTGAAATTCAAAGAATTCTCGTACGCATTATATCTCCATTCATCAAGCTCATTTATTTGCAACATCCTATCTTTTCCAATTAGCTCATCATCTAGATTGCACTTTTTCAATGCCCAATATGCTTTATGTGCTATTTCAACAGGTATGTGACATGCTTTACCATAAATTAAACGATAGGGAGAAACTCCTGTAGATGTTCTAAATGCAGTCCTAAATGCCCATAATGCATCATCAAGCTTTGTAGACCAATCTTTTTTATGTGCACCTACAGTTTTCTCTAAAATCCTTTTGATACCTCTGTTGGTTACCTCAACTTGTCCATTCGTTTGTGGATGATAGGCGGTGGAAAGCTTGTGATGAACTCCATATCTTTTCAGTACCTTCTCCAGCTGGGAGTTGCAAAAGTGAGTTTCTCTGTCACTTATCAAAGCTCTAGGACAACCAAATCTAGCAAATAATTTCCTGAGAAATCTGCACACAACTTTAGCATCGTTAGTAGGTAATGCCTGAGCCTCAGGCCATTTAGAAAAATATTCAACGCCTACTAAAATGTATTTATTTCCGTATGAAGAAGGAAATGGTCCCATAAAGTCTATACCCCAAATATAAAAAATTTCAACACTTTGAATTCCTCTTTGGGGCATAGCATCCTTAGAAGAAATGTTACCTGTTCTTTGACATGCATCACAAACCGGATACAGCGTGCTTGAAGATCGTGGGCTAATAGAATCCGACTTCTAACACCTTCCTTGCAGTGTTATTATTAGCTAAATGGCCTCCAGTAAGTCCCTTGTGACAGTGATCTATGATTTTCATGCATTCTTCTCCAAATACACATCTTCTAATAATCCGATCTACACAAATACGAAACAAGAAAGGATCTTCCCAATATTAATATTTCAAATTAGCGAAGAATTTCTTCTTTTGCTGATACGTCATATCACTGGGAATTTCTTTAGCAGCAAGATAGTTAGCAATATCGAAAAACCACGGAAGAGAACTATCAACATAATTCAACATTTGTAGTAAATATTGACTCTCATCGGGGAATTTGTCAAATATCACAGACTCATCAAAAGATTCTAACTCGGGATTCTCTAACCTAGACAAATGATTAGCAACTAGGTTTTCAGCTCCTTTCTTAACCCTTATCTCGATGCCAAACTCTTGTAAAAGTAAAACCCATCTAATCAACCTAGGTTTGGCATCGATTTGTTAAACAAATATTTGAGTGCAGAATGATCAGTATAAACAATTGTTTTAGACGAAACAAGATATGACCTAAATTTGTCAAATACATACACTACAGCCAGCAATTCTTTTTCAGTAGTAGTGTAATTCTCTTGAGCATCCGTCAAAGTTTTACTAGCATAGTATATCACATGAAACTTCTTATCATGCCTTTGTCCTAAAACAACACCTACTGCATAATCACTAGCATCACACATTAATTCAAAAGGCAAGTTCCAATCGGGTGATGTTATAATAGGTGCAGTGGTTAACAGTTCCTTCAGTTTAGTAAAAGCTTTCATGCATTTCTCATCAAACTCAAAAGGAACATCTTTCCCTAAAATATTATTCATCGGTCTAGCAATCAGAGAAAAGTCTTTTATGAATCTTCTAGAAAAGTCCCTGGCAACGGCGCCAAAAATCTGGTGTGTGTTTTGAATATAGTATCATATAAAGCAAATAATCTCACAAAACAGTGTCACATAATCAAACACAACTAATGAAGAGTACCTATCGCATGCAGATAGTAACACTGGAGTAACGGTTGGTTAGTTTCTACCAATTATGACAAACTTTAAAGTTCGGAGAATTAGTCCTAGGTGTCCATTCAATTCAAATATGTTTGAGTAAAAGAATAATTAAAAACAAGAATGGAAAATAATTGACTAAGATCTCTAATGAAGTACGTATGATTAATTAAGTTGAACAATGTTCAAATGTGTAGCTTGCAAGCGGATCTAAGGTAATTATGAATTCGAATTATCTTACTACCATACCCGAGTTATCTAGAATGATTACCTCAATATGGTGGTTGCAAGTAATCCTAAACCTTTTTAGATTAGCTATTGAGGCGTCAATTCAACAACATAATCTTAAGATTTGAATTGATTCCAAACCCGAGATTATTAGGCTTCCTAACCTCAGTATGGTGGCCACAAGTTATTAGTTTTAATTTGGCAATCTGTTAAATCTCCTATTGTGGGGACTCATTAACAAACCGTCAATTCAATTAACTATTGTAGTATCATGCATCAATCTAAGTTTCATAGCATAAACTCAATACGATAATTAAATCGAAAGCGTAAAAGAATAAGCAATTCACAATGTATATTAAAACATATCCTTCCTAGGAATATATAAATCATTAATCAAACAATCAAAATAAATAGTATCTTAGGACACAAAATCCTAACATATAAAGGAAAAGAAATACAAGAATGAAAAGAAAAGGAAAGAGAAAGTTGTCGTGTTGCTCTCACTTGCTTCCACGGACTGGCTTAATCCTCTATACCTTACCGAGACTTGTACTCCGGATCCTTATCTCGCTCTAAAGATCTTCAGCTATAACTCCCCTCAACTAAACTATAGGGTATCCCTTATGGTGGAGGCTCAACCCTACACTCGAGAAGAAAGAAAAATGAAAACTAAAAACTCGACTAGAGCTTAGCACGAAATTCCTATTGGCTAGGAACACGGAAATGCTCCTGTTCCGAGTGATTCCGGTGTGTTTCAACAACTGGGGGAGTGCATCTATATATAGGAGTGAAATAGAGGTGAATAGAGGTAAAATTTCCATGTGTAATTTCCATTTGAAATAGTGCATCTATGTGTAATTTCCATTTAATTAAGTCCAATTAACTCCATAATTAACTCGAATTGAACACAATTAATGTATAAAAATATGATATAAAATTGAGTTATCAAATACCCCACACTTAGTCTTTTGCTTGTCCTCAAGCAAACTACTAAATATAGTCCAAGAAAACACATATAACTCAACTAACCATGTTCATCAATTAAGCACAGGAGGTGTTCAACAATTCAAACTTGTTCAGAAAATCGTAATGGACTATCAAAGAGTGAATTACTCCTAATGCCTCATCAAATGTATCATGTGCAAATCAAGAAGAAATAATTCAAAATATCCATATTAAATCAACACACATTTAATTATAGAATCGCCCTGGGTGTAGTGTGTGTTCTAATCCGACTCATCATCCAAACAATAGACTTCCTTTCAAACTAGTAGGAAGATAGTATGTTGATCACTTAGACGTCACAACAGCTAATTACAATTAACCATTTAGGGATCAAGTCACAATGCCACACTTATTACTCTCTCTTTTTTTTTTTTAATATACTTTTTTTTTTTATATATATATATTTTTTTTTCTTTTTTTAATGCATATAGGGGTATAAGCGTTTACTTAACCATGTTAACTTTAACTACCTTTGTAGCAGGTCTCACTCCGGTGGCTCCCAGACCTAAAAGATCTTAGGGCACCATCAAATCCCCCCGGGAGTGATTCCTAAGAGCAAAGAACACTTGCAAACTACCCTTATTAAAATAAATAACAGAAAAATAAACTAGTGGCATGCTTCTCAAACCCCTATCAAGTTACCATAACAGCTATCACAACATCCAGATGGTCTAACACTATTTAACTAAAGTCCAACGGTGATCCATCAGTCAAACAATTTTGCCAAAATAGATGTGCTCAAGATAACAGGGATTTCCTACAACTAGACTAGCATCAAGTTTCTATGAATAAATAAAACTCAATCCTCAAGACTCTTACAATCAAACAAAGAGCTTTTATCATAGGAGGAGTAAATCATACTTCAAAAGTTTATCGGATATCCCAAAAATTTTAAATTTTCCATAAAATTCGAGAAAATTCAAAAAATCTAGCAAAATTTAGCAAAAAATTTTTTTTTAGCCCACAGTAGCCAACATCACCCCTACCCCACACTTAAAATGAACACTGTCCTCAGTGTTGTAGGCAGGTGGAGATGAAAAACCCCACACTTAATCTAAAACATCTATGAACAAATAAGACAAAGTAAAACAGAAAGATGTTTAAGACTAAGTAGTGTCCTAAAAATAGAAAAAGAAAAAAAAACATAAGCAAACACAAAAACAGAAGCAAAAATGAAATAAATAAAACAAATAGAGGGTAGAGAAAACAAACACAGGGTTTCCTCCCTGAAAGCGCTTCGTTTTTGTCATTTAGCTGGACTACCTTCTATTAATCGAAATATTCCTCTGTATTGCCCACCTCGAATAGTTCTTTGTAGAATTTTAACCTTGACCATTTACCTTGAAAATTTTTCCATCTGTATCTTCTATTTCACAAGCTCCATAGGGTGATACTTCTTTGATAGTAAAAGGACCCGACCAATAGCTGTGTAATTTTCCTGGAAACATTCTCAAACGGGAGTTAAATAATAACACTTTGTCACCAGACTGAAAATTCTTTAAATTTCTAAGTTTCTTATCATGCAAAATTTTACTTTTCATTTTGAAATTCAAAGAATTCTCGTACGCATTATATCTCCATTCATCAAGCTCATTTATTTGCAACATCCTATCTTTTCCAATTAGCTCATCATCTAGATTGCACTTTTTCAATGCCCAATATGCTTTATGTGCTATTTCAACAGGTAAGTGACATGCTTTTCCATAAATTAAACGATAGGGAGAAACTCCTGTAGATGTTCTAAATGCAATCCTGATGTGTTATTTGAGTTATAAATAATGTTAATATAAATAATAAAAATAATCGAATAAATAATACTAAAAATAATAAAAGTAATCGAATAAATAATACTAAAAATAATAAAAATCTCTAAGATTAAAATAGGTTTGTCACTTAATAAAATAACTCAATTAGGCAAAGCACCTATCAAAATAGTTTAGTAAATAAGGTGATATTCGGATTTTAAATTTATAAAAATCGTTTTTCCCTAAGACTTCTATTAAATTCTAGTGTGAAAAATATAATCAAACTAATTATGAATATGATTTGTGATTAAGGATCATTCAACAAGTAAATCAACCAATATCAAGAATGATAAGATTGAGTTCTAAATCCTAGAAAGCAAATTAAAAGCAAGTAAAGTAAAATCATGGATGAGGTAATATTGAATATGTGAAGAACTCACTAAACACATTAGAGAGAGTGGAGGATACACTTCACAACAAAATCAAGTATCATGATTCAACTATTACAATTTCACCGAATCCGAGTCTAAAGATGAACTTCCTCAATACGTGTCGTTGAAAGAAATTCATACGTGAAGAACAACTCGAATATATTAGTAAGATCAAATCCCTACTAATCATCTAAGGTCCGGTACATCAATAGGAAGACAATCCAACTAGCCTAGCACTAATCGTATATCCAAGGTCCGGCTTAACAATTAGTGTTAACCCGAACCACAAGATCGAATCATAGCTCATCTCAAGATAAACAATCAAATCAAAGCCGTAATTGAAATTGCAATTCAAGTTAATGAAATCATAACAATCAACTCACAATAGATCAATCCCATAGTGAAAGCATAACATAAAACCAACCACTTCTACCCTAAAGAAATGTAGGAGAAGAGAGTTCCTATTAGGTTGGTAAACTAGATTACAAGAATTATCAACAAAAATACTTGAAGAAGGTAAGAAAATAATTCCAAAACCAGTTGTCAATTGAATCCGGAAAGATCTCTTCACCTCAACTTTCTTCTTGAATCCTCTTCTTGTTCCTTGAAGCTTGAATGGTTGTAGTAGCTCAAAATCCTCTTGATCAAGTCACAAAACTCTACCTCATAGACCAAGGAGAGATTTCATAACCTAACTAGAAACATTTATTCACTAAAACAACCTAGGGAATTATCTAATCAAAGTTATTCAATCAAAGTAATAGAAATTCCCCAAAGTCTCTACCAAAAATATATGAAATTGAAGGAAAACCTAATATGATATTGAATATCTAAGAACAATGTGAGAAACTAATCCACAATAACCTCTAATCTCACTCAAATATAGCCTTCATCAAACCTCAAATAATGGTAAAAATCCCAATATTTATAGATAACCAAAACAGGGGTAAAATAGTAATTTTACACAAAAATCTCTAAAATCTCGGAGCAGAGCCAAACACGGGCTCGGGGGTATACGTAACACGGGCTCGGTGGCGGTTTTATCACGCGCGCGTGTTGGCTCTGGCCGTGTTAATCCTTCATGTCTGGGCGTGTTCATTTCCGAGCACGTGTTCAGTGGCTTGGCGGGCGTGTTCATCCCTTCTTCTTTGGGCGTGTTCTTGGTCCGAGCACGTGTTGCTGGACTGGATTTGTATTTCTTTCCGAAATTGCATATTTAGTCCCTAAACTTTGCTCTTTTGATCCATTAACTCCACAAACTTCCCGAAAACAGAATTATCACAATTAAGTGCACAATTAACATATTTATCTCAATTTACTCTAATAAACATCAACAATTATGCACAAATACCCTTCCAAAACATTACCAAATTTAGTGTTATCATAATACCCCACAACTTAACCTTTGCTTGTCCTCAAGCAAATCAAAGAAAGAATTTGAATCAAACAAATCATTGAAGAGAAGTGCATAAATGTTTTCTCAAAGAATTCAAACTAACTAGTTTACTTTTCAAAGATCTCATAAACAAAGTGTTTAAAGAATGATTCACTTCTATGCCTCATCAAGTGTTTTCAAGTTTAAATCAAGAAATACAAAATTGAACAAATCATTTTGAACTTAAATACGAAAAACGATCATAAAATCATCCCGAGTGCAGTGTGTGCTCTATCTCAATTAGTGATCCAAATAGCAAATTTCTTCCCGGAGCAAATTACTCAAATAGTGGTTCAGTCGATCGAAAACTTCAACAACGAGACATAATCACAATCAAATCTCAAGAAACAAGCCACTTATGCAAAAGTAAATTTTTATTCAATTTATTTTCTTTTATTCAAGGTTTTTATTGTTTGCTTAACAATATCAACTTTAACTACCCTTGTAACGAGTTCCACTCCGATGACTCCCAGATCCCGAGGACCTTAGGGCACCGGGCATTCAATTCCCATAAGAAGTGGTGCTCAAGTAGCAAAGGATACATGCAAAACAATCTTTTATTCAACAATTTATTCAACGAAAATTAAAAGTGTGGCAAGTCTCTCAAAGAATTTTCAAGTGAAAATGCAAGTTATTTTCATTCCCAAAAGACTTACTACTATTCAAATAATTGTCCAAAAGTAGTCCACTAATCGGAACAACCAACCAAAAATAGGTGTGTCAAAATAAGTTTCAGGAATTTCCTATAATCGTGCTCGTATCAAGTATCAACAAAATGAACTAAATCAAATCTCGAGACTTTCAACAATCAACAACCGATATCTATCATCGGCTAAGCAAATCAAATTCCAAAACAAAGTTCACAAAATAATCTTTTCAAGTAAACTAATCATTTTGAAAAATTTGAAAAATTTAGCAATTTTTTTGAAAATATTAGCAAATTGAGATAAAACGAGCACACACCTACCCCACAACTTGAATATTACATTGTCCTCAGTGTAAAAAGCGAATACCCCAGAACTTATTTGAAAAATAAATAAGTGCGAGAAAACTATAAAACAAAACGGGAATAAGTGTGAAAAAAAACTAGAAAAATAAAAACAAGAAATTATATTTAAAACGGGAAAGTCAACTATGAACACAAAAGATAATCATAAAAATGCTAAATAAATCAAATAGTACATAAACCAAGTATGACTCAATAAAAGCGGTAAAAGGAAAGGGAAGAAAGACAAATCTTGTTTCCGAGCAAGCATGCTTGGAACTTATTTTGTTCCTTTCTTAGGAATTTCTTCCTTCTTCAAAGACTTTTATAAGGCTCGCTTTGTCCTCCCTAACAACCTCATCTTTTGATTTATTCGATGGAATTTTGTTCGGTGCTGTTAGGGAGTAATCATTTTTGTTCGTTCTGAAAATTGCCCGGACAATTGTCCCACTTGCATTTCCAGGTTTTGTAGCGAAACCTATTTATTCCTGTTTTACCTTCAACAAACAATCAAGAAAAATTGAATAGAACAAAACAAAGAAAGAAAGAAATTACAAGATTAAAAATGTCCTACTACAAACGATCTAGAGGAAAACACAATAACAAGAAAAATTAAAGAAGGAAATCACAATACCTACAAAACAAGAAAAGAGAGATTAGTAAGGATAAAAGGAAATAAAATATAAGATTATTAAATAATGCTAATCTAATAAAAAATAAGGAAAAGAAAATGAATTAAATTAATTGTATGAAAGAAAGAAGAAAAAGAAGAATGGGAATGAAATGTAAAGGAAATAAAGAAATTTGAAAGAAATAAAAATGGAGAAGGAATTGAAAAGATTTAATGAGCATGCAAGATTAAATAGAAAAGGAAAAGAAATGGATAAGAAATGAATTCTGGAAATTAATTTGAAGAAGTGAAAATGAAAAGAAAATTTGGCATGCTCTCGGGTAGAAAGAACAGGGGAAAAAGCAGGGGAAATAAAATTTCAGTTCTGGAATTATGCAAAACAGAGGAAAATACAGAGATATACAATAATTAGCTACTGGAATTTTGAATAAAATAGAGGAATAAACCATTATAGCTACTGGATTTCTCTGCAAAACAGAGGAAAAATGCATGCTGGAATTATTAGAATGACCAAAACAGATTGCAACTCACAAAATTCTGGGCACTTTCAACAAAAAATATTGAAGAAAACTCACTGAAATTTTGCACAAAAACAAAACAGAACATGTAACAACCACTGGATTAAATATAAGGCAGCAGTGATGTAAAAATTCTGCCACTGTACTGACCAAAATTTTATCAAAAACTGAACAAAATCAAGCATACCACAAATTTCAGAATTAAACATTTCAGCAGCAGTGCAAACCAAATGTTACTGGACTGCCCACAAATAATTTTACTGAAAATGCAGTGTACAAAATCATCTAGCTACTAAAAAAATAGAACAAAAAATGTTCATGCATTTGAATTTCTAAATTGATCATGCAAAATCGAAAAGAATAAAGAATAAATTCTACCTACTGGAAATGAGGATACATAATATATATATACATCTATTCCTATAATAAAGTACATGTAAAAAGAACTACTGGATGGGATTTTTGTAATCAAAGGAAAATTCAGCATGTGAACAAGGACTAAATCTGGAAGATATTTGTAATTCACCAAAGCTGTACATATATACAATTTATATAAGAACTACTGGAGACTACAAGGTGCAATTAAAATACATACATATATGCCATGCAGAAACATGCAAAAATTACCTACTGTAAAAATCAAATCATGCAGTTCTATTCTATTAGAAAATATTAACCGATATGCCATGCAAATCATGCAAAGAGTTACAAAAAGTCATGCAATTTATTCTAGCCATATAGCTAACATGTAATCTATCTAGATATCATGAAGATCATGCAAACTAATTATAACTGAAATACCTAAATCTAGCTAATGGAAAATCAAGTATAATAGACAAAACATCATATACATATTCATCCGAATATTTTGAATTAATTGCAAGAAAAACAAAGCATGCAAACTAACTAATTCATATGCAAAAACAATCAATACAAAATACTTGAAATCTGAAAATGAAATGTAACGAAGCTAATGAAGTGAATTAAATAACTAAACTAGAAATGTTGGTCACTAAACTAGCATTTCTTAGAATTAGTTTCTAAGAATGCTTACTATTCAACAAAAAGCTATACATATTTATTACCTAAACAATTCAAAGATTACTAGATAAATTCCTAAAGATGCAAATCTAAAAATATCAATGGTGACCATTTATTGAAAAATCTACTATATGCAAAATCTAACAAAAATTTCAAAAGAAGAAATTAAAAGCAAAGCCATACCAAAACTCATATCAAATGCAAAGTAAGGCTAACAATTAAAAGATAGAAAATAAGAAAAACATATAACATCAATTCCTAACAAAAGTAAGTATCTAAATAATATTCTTCATGAATTGAAGATATTATTAGAATACTAACTAAACTAAAAAGCTCTTAAACAAAATAAAGGAATAAAAATAAAATGACAAGATCATGCAAAACTAACTAAGAAATGTAAGACAACTAAAGAAGAAGCAAAACAAGTAAATGACAAGTAATGAAACTAAGATTAAGAAGAGAAGTAAACTAAACTACTCTAACATAATACCTAAAAATCAAGATAAATTCTATAACAACTATCGAAAATCATAAAATGAAAGCATGGAAATACAACTAAGATCATGAAATAGAAATCAATCAAAGAAAGAGTCAAGTTAGAAAACTAGTTAGATCTTATACTAACCATACCTAAGAATCTAATTAGAGAGAGTTAGAAGGATTAGAACAAACTATGTCAAGTTAGAGATTAGGAAAAACAATTAGATCTAAAAATTCTAAACTAAAGGTCAAACTAAGATGTTAAACCTAAGATCTAAGTTATTCTAAAGGATAAGGATCTAAAGAATCAAAATCTAACCTAATCTAAAATACTAAACTAACTAAGCTATCTAATCTAAATCAACTAAAGTTAACCTAAATCTAAAATATCTAAGCTATATCTAACCAAAATTTCTAAGTAAAAGTTTACCTAAGGGATCTAAACTAACCAAAACACTAACTAAACCTAAAAATCATGATACTAAATCATCTAACCTAAAATCTAAATCCAAAATTCTATAATCTAAGCAAAAGAAATTCTAAGAAAAACGAATCAATATGAAAGCAAGAGAAACAAAATACAAGTAACAAAAGAAAACTACTAAAGTAAGAAATAGAAGAATCAAAGAATCAGAATTAAACTACTCAACTAAAAATAAGAAACAAATGAAATTGAATACAACTAAACTAAATGAAATAAAATCGATCAAGCAAATATCTAAGATCTATCAAAGAGATAAAAGATATTCTAAGAATTAGACATGAAAAGTAAAAGTTACTTGAGAATGATATCTTAAAACAAATCATATCAAAAATTAATTCGTTATAAATTTCACACCGTTGATGAAAATTTTTCCCAAAAATTACAAACGAACTTAGAGGAAAAACATCACGAAAATTAATAGGATTCCCCGGCAACGGCGCCAAAAATCTGATCTGTTATTTGAGTTATAAATAATATTAATATAAATAATAAAAATAATCAAATAAATAATACTAAAAATAATAAAAATCTCTAAGATTAAAATAGGTTTGTCACTTAATAAAATAACTCAATTAGGCAGAGCACCTATCGAAATAGTTTAGTAAATAAGGTGATATTCGGATTTTAAATTTATAAAAATCGTTTTTCCCTAAGGCTTCTATTAAATTCTAGTGTGGAAAATATAATCAAACTAATTATGAATATGATTTGTGATTAAGGATCATTCAACAAGTAAATCAACCAATATCAAGAATGATAAGATTGAGTTCTAAATCCTAGAAAGCAAATTAAAAGCAAGTAAAGTAAAATCATGGATGAGGTAATATTGAATATGTGAAGAACTCACTAAACACATTAGAGAGAGTGGAGGATACACTTCACAACAAAATCAAGTATCATGATTCAACTATTACAATTTCACCGAATCCGAGTCTAAAGATGAACTTCCTCAATACGTGTCGTTGAAAGAAATTCATACGTGAAGAACAACTCGAATATATTAGTAAGATCAAATCCCTACTAATCATCCAAGGTCCGTACATCAATAGGAAGACAATCCAACTAACCTAGCACTAATCATATATCCAAGGTCCGGCTTAACAATTAGTGTTAACCCGAACCACAAGATCGAATCATAGCTCATCTCAAGATAAACAATCAAATCAAAGCCATAATTGAAATTGCAATTCAAGTTAATGAAATCATAACAATCAACTCACAATAGATCAATCCCATAGTGAAAGCATAACATAAAACCAACCACTTCTACCCTAAAGAAATGTAGGAGAAGAGAGTTCCTATTAGGTTGGTAAACTAGATTACAAGAATTATCAACAAAAATACTTGAAGAAGGTAAGAAAATAATTCCAAAACCAGTTGTCAATTGAATCCGGAAAGATCTCTTCACCTCAACTTTCTTCTTGAATCCTCTTCTTGTTCCTTGAAGCTTGAATGGTTGTAGTAGCTCAAAATCCTCTTGATCAAGTCACAAAACTCTACCTCATAGACCAAGGAGAGATTTCATAACCTAACTAGAAACATTTATTCACTAAAACAACCTAGGGAATTATCTAATCAAAGTTATTCAATCAAAGTAATAGGAATTCCCCAAAGTCTCTACCAAAAATATATGAAATTGAAGGAAAACCTAATATGATATTGAATATCTAAGAACAATGTGAGAAACTAATCCACAATAACCTCTAATCTCACTCAAATATAGCCTTCATCCAACCTCAAATAATGGTAAAAATCCCAATATTTATAGATAACCAAAACAGGGGTAAAATAGTAATTTTACACAAAAATCTCTAAAATCTCGGAACAGAGCCAAACACGGGCTCAGTGGTATACGTAACACGGGCTCGGTGACGGTTTTATCACTAAACGCGTGTTGGCTCTGGCCGTGTTAATCCTTCTGTCTGGGCGTGTTCATTTACCGAGCACGTGTTCAGTGGCTTGGCAGGGGGTGTTCATCCTTCTTGCTAGGCGTGTTCTTGGTCCGAGCACGTGTTGCTGGACTGGATTTGTATTTCTTTCCAGAAATTGCATATTTAGTCCCTAAACTTTGCTCTTTTGATCCATTAACTCCACAAACTTCCCGAAAACAGAATTATCACAATTAAGTGCACAATTAACATATTTATCTCAATTTATTCTAATAAACCTCAACAATTATGCACAAATCCCTTCCAAAACATTACCAAATTTAGCGTTATCAAGTCCTAAATGCCCATAATGCATCATCAAGCTTTGTAGACCAATCTTTTCTATGTGCACCTACAGTTTTCTCTAAAATCCTTTTGATACCTCTGTTGGTTACCTCAACTTGTCCATTCGTTTGTGGATGATAGGCGGTGGAAAGCTTGTGATGAACTCCATATCTTTTCAGTACCTTCTCCAGCTGGGAGTTTCAAAAGTGAGTTTCTCTGTCACTTATCAAAGCTCTAGGACAACCAAATCTAGTAAATAATTTCCTGGGAAATCTGCACACAACTTTAGCATCGTTAGTAGGTAATGCCCGAGCCTCGGGCCATTTAGAAAAATATTCAACGCCTACTAAAATGTATTTATTTCCATATGAAGAAGGAAATGGTCCCATAAAGTCTATACCCCAAATATAAAAAATTTCAACACTTTGAATTCCTCTTTGGGGCATAGCATCCTTAGAAGAAATGTTACCTGTTCTTTGACATGCATCACAAACCTGTATGTGGGATACAGCGTGCTTGAAGATCGTGGGCTAATAGAATCCGGCTTCTAACACCTTCCTTGTAGTGTTATTAGCAGTTAAATGGCCTCCAGTAAGTCCCTTGTGACGGTGATCTATGATTTTCGTGCATTCTTCCCCCGGATACACATCTTCTAATAATCCGATCTACACAAATACAAAACAAGAAAGGATCTTCCCAATATTAATATTTCAAATCAGCGAAGAATTTCTTCTTTTGCTGATACGTCATATCACCTGGAATTTCTTTAGCAGGAGGATAGTTAGCAATATCGGAAAACCACCGGAAGAGAACTATCAACAGAATTCAACATTTGTAGCAAATATTAACTCTCATCAGGAAATTTGTCAAATATCACAGACTCATCAATAGATTGTAACTCAGGATTCTCTAACCTAGACAAATGATTAGCAACTAGGTTTTCAGCTCCTTTCTTAACCCTTATCTCGATGCCAAACTCTTGTAAAAGTAAAACCCATCTAATCAACCTAGGTTTGGCATCGGATTTGTTAAACAAATATTTGAGTGCAGAATGATCAGTATAAACAATTGTTTTAGACGAAACAAGATATGACCTAAATTTGTCAAATACATACACTACAGCCAGCAATTCTTTTTCAGTAGTAGTGTAATTCTCTTGAGCATCCGTCAAAGTTTTACTAGCATAGTATATCACATGAAACTTCTTATCATGCCTTTGTCCTAAAACAACACCAACCGTGCATAATCACTAGCATCACACATTAATTCAAAAGGCAAGTTCCAATCGGTGATGTTATAATAGAGTGCAGTGGTTAACAGGTCCTTGGATTTATTAAAAGCTTTCATGCATTTCTCATCAAACTCAAAAGGAACATCTTTCCCTAAAAGATTATTCATCGGTCTAGCAATCAGAGAAAAGTCTTTTATGAATCTTCTAGAAAAGTCCCCGCAACTGGCGCCAAAAATCTGTGTGTGTTTTGAATATAGTATCATATAAAGCAAATAATCTCACAAAACAGTGTCACATAATCAAACACAACTAAGGAAGAGTACCTATCGCATGCAGATAGTAACACTGGAGTACCACGATTTTAAATTTATAAATATCGTATCCATAGGAACGTTGGTAACGGCTGGTTAGTTTCTACCAATTATGACAAACTTTAAAGTTCGGAGAATTAGTCCTAGGTGTCCTTTCAATTCAAATATGTTTGAGTAAAAGAATAATTAAAAACAAGAATGGAAAATAATTGACTAAGATCTCTAATGAAGTACGTATGATTAATTAAGTTGAACAATATTCAAATGTGTAGCTTGCAAGCAGATCTAAGGTAATTATGAATTCGAATTATCTTACTACCATACCCGAGTTATCTAGAAAGATTACCTCAATATGGTGGTTGCAAGTAATCCTAAACCTTTTTAGATTAGCTATTGAGGCGTCAATTCAACAACATAATCTTAAGATTTGAATTGATTCCAGTATGGTGGCCACAAGTTATTAAATTTAATTTGGCAATCTGTTAAATCTCCTATTGTGGGGACTCATTAACAAACCGTCAATTCAATTAACTATTGTAGTATCATGCATCAATCTAAGTTTCATAGCATAAACTCAATACGATAATTAAATCGAAAGCGTAAAAGAATAAGCAATTCACAATGTATATTAAAACATATCCTTCCTAGGAATATATAAATCATTAATCAAACAATCAAAATAAAGAGTATCTTAGGACACAAAATCATAACATATAAAGGAAAAGAAATACAAGAATGAAAAGAAAAGGAAAGAGAAAGTTGTCGTGTTGCTCTCACTGCTTCCACGGACCGGCTTAATCCTCCAGACCTCACCGAGACTCGTACTCCGGATCCTTATCTCGCTCTAAAGATCTTCAGCTATAACTCCCCTCAACTAAACTATAGGGTATCCCTTATGGTGGAGGCTCAACCCTACACTCGAGAAGAAAGAAAAATGAAAACTTAAAACTCGACTAGAGCTTAGTACGAAATTCCTATTGGCTAGGAACACGGAAATGCTCCTGTTCCGAGTGATTCCGGTGTGTTTCAACAACTGGGGGAGTGCATCTATATATAGGAGTGAAATAGAGGTGAATATAAAATTTCCATGTGGGACATTGAAAAACGTCATTCTGCCTTCAACACGCCCGTGTCGTGTGTCTCCAACACGCCCCAAGACCGTGTTGAGCTTCTTCAACACGCCCTAAGCTCGTGTTGAGAAAACATTGCAATTTAGTCCCCGATTTCTTCTTTTCTTCAATTTTGTTCCCTGAAACTTCGAAATCGAAAACAGAAAGAATGTGTAATTTCCATTTAATTAAGTCCAATTAGCTCCATAATTAACTCTAATTGAACACAATTAATGTATAAAAATATGATATAAAATTGAGTTATCAAATACCCCACACTTAGTCTTTTGCTTGTCCTCAAGCAAACTACTAAATATAGTCCAAGAAAACACATATAACTCAACAAACCATGTTCATCAATTAAGCACAGGAGGTGTTCAACAATTCAAACTTGTTCAGAAAATCGTAATGGACTATCAAAGAGTGAATTACTCCTAATGCCTCATCAAATGTATCATGTGCAAATCAAGAAGAAATTATTCAAAATATCCATATTAAATAAACACACATTTAATTATAGAATCTCCTTGGGTGTAGTGTCTGTTCTAATCGACTCATCATCCAAACAATAGACTTCCCTTCAAACTAGTAGAAAGATAGTATGTTGACCACTTAGACGTCAACACAGCCGATTACAATTAACCATTTAGGGATCAAGTCACAATGCCACACTTATTACTCTCTCTTTTTTTTTATATATACTCCTTTTTTTCATAAATATATATATATTTTTTCTTTTTTTTTTCATGCAGCGGGTATAAGCGTTTACTTAACCATGTTAAATTTAACTACCCTTGTAGCGGGTCTCACTCCGGGGGCTCCCCGGACCTCAAAGATCTTAGGGCACCAGGCATTCAATTCCCTTCAGGAGTGATTCCTAAGTAGCAAAGAACACTTGCAAACTATCCTTATTAAAATAAATAACAGAAAAATAAACTAGTGGCATGCTTCTCAAACCCCTATCAAGTTACCATAACAACTATCACAACATCCAGATGGTCTAACACTATTTAACTAAAGTCCAACAGTGATCCATCAGTCAAACAATTTTGCCAAAATAGATGTGCTCATTTTGCCTTCAACACGCCCGTGTCGTGTGTCTCTAACATGCCCCAAGACGCCCATGTTGAGAAAAAATTGCAATTTAGTCCCCGATTTCTGCTTTTCTTCAATTTTGTTCCCTGAAACTTCGAAATCGAAAATAGAAAGAATGTGTAATTTCCATTTAATTAAGTCCAATTAACTCCATAATTAACTCGAATTGAACACAATTAATGTATAAAAATATGATATAAAATTGAGTTATCAAATACCCCACACTTAGTCTTTTGCTTGTCCTCAAGCAAACTACTAAATATAGTCCAAGAAAACACATATAACTCAACAAACCATGTTCATCAATTAAGCACAGGAGGTGTTCAACAATTCAAACTTGTTCAGAAAATCGTAATGGACTATCAAAGATTGAATTACTCCAAATGCCTCATCAAATGTATCATGTGCAAATCAAGAATTAATTATTCAAAATATCCATATTAAATAAACACACATTTAATTATAGAATCTCCTTGGGTGTAGTGTGTGTTCTAATCGACTCATCATCCAAACAATAGACTTCCCTTCAAACTAGTAGAAAGATAGTATGTTGATCACTTAGACGTCACAACGACCCAATTACAATTAACCATTTAGGGATCAAGTCACAATGCCACACTTATTACTCTCTCTTTTTTTTTTTTTAATATACTCTTTTTTTTTAAAAATATATATATTTTTTTCTTTTTTTTTCAATGCGACGGTGTATAAGCGTTTACTTAACCATGTTAACTTTAACTACCCTTGTAGCAGGTCTCACTCCGGTGGCTCCCGGACCTCAAAGATCTTAGGGCACCGGGCATTCAATTCCCTTTAGGAGTGATTCCTAAGTAGCAAAGAACACTTGCAAACTATCCTTATTAAAATAAATAACAGAAAAATAAACTAGTGGCATGCTTCTCAAACCCCTATCAAGTTACCATAACAACTATCACAACATCCAGATGGTCTAACACTATTTAACTAAAAGTCCAACAGTGATCCATCGGTCAAACAATTTTGCCAAAATAGATGTGCTCATTTTGCCTTCAACACGCCTGTGTCGCGTGTCTCTAACACGCCCCAAGACCGTGTTGAGCTTCTTCAACACGCCCTAAGCCCGTGTTGAGCTTCTTCAACACGCCCATGTTGAGAAAAAATTGTAATTTAGTCCCCGATTTCTTCATTTCTTCAATTTTGGTCCCTGAAACTCAGAATCGAAAACATAAAGTATTTGTGTAATTTCCATTTAATTAAGTCCAATTAACTCCATAATTAACTCGAATTGAACACAATTAATGTATAAAAACATGATATAAAATTGAGATATCAACTTTGAACTGAAAAACTCAGCCTACCACAAACACATCATTTTAGCAGCACTTCTTCTCACATATATAACCATCAAAGAGATTCATCAATCGAAGTCCCAAGTTATTAAAAATAAACTAAACAATCAAACTCTATGAAAAATAAAAGAACACAAAATAACAGAATTCAAACTCCAAACAAGAAAAACAAAGACATTAAAATCAAAACAAACGAAATGAAATCTAAACTTAAACACGCTACTCTAAAAATCAAAAATTTAAGGACAGTAGAAAAACTTCCCTTTTTTGATTATGCATCAATTAAAGTGATAGAAGCTCTATCACGCTCCACTGCACCGCCCAAGTAAATTTTCAATCGTTGGCCATTGACTTTAAACTCTACACCATTGTTATCTCGTAAAAGCACAACACCATAAAGAAAAACTTGTGCAATGGTGAATGGTCCAAACCATCTTGACTTGAGCTTTCCAGAAAACAATCCGAGTCTAGAATTGAACAACAATACCTTTTGACCTTCTTCAAACTGTTTTGGGCTGATATGCTGATCATGCCATCTCTTGGTTCTTTCTTTGTAAATCCTAGCATTCTCATAAGAAAACAACCTCAATTCATCTAGTTCATTCAACTGAAACTTCCTTAGATCTCCTGCACTGTTCAAATCCATATTCAAATGCTTTAATGCCCAATATGCCTTATTCTCAAGTTCTATAGGAAGATGAAATGCCTTTCCAAACACCAATCTATACAGAGATATTCCTAAAGGTGTTTTGAATGCAGTTCGATAAGTCCACAATGCATCTTCCAACCTCTTTGACCAGTCCTTTCGATTTGGATTAACCACTTTCTCAAGAATACCCTTTATCTCCCTATTCGATAATTCAACTTGACCATTGGTTTGAGGATGATAAGGTAGGGCTATCTTATTCACAAAATGAGTACCTTCATCACTTATGAGAGCTCTTGGTGTTCCGAAATGAGTGAATATGTGCTTATGCAAAAACTTCAGCACCACTTTAGAATCATTGGTAGGACATGCAACAGCCTCAACCCATTCAGAAATATAATCTACTGCTACCAGAATGTATAAATTTCCAAAAGAAGGAGGAAAGGGTCCCATGAAATCTATTCCCCACACATCCAATAACTCTACCTCTAAAATGTTAGTCAAAGGCATTTCATTTCTTCTAGATATATTTCCAACCCTTTGACATCGATCACATTGAGCTACATAGGCATGAACATCTTTGATTAGTGAAGGCCAATAAAAACCCAATTGTAGCACCTTAGCTGCAGTTCGAGCACCACCAAAGTGTCCACCATAAGGATCATTGTGACGGTGAAATAAAATTTCAGCCACTTCATTTTCTCGCAATGCATCTTCTTATCATTTGGTCAGCACAATGTTTGAACAAGTATGGTTCCTCCCAAAAATAGCTTTTTACATCGTGAAAGAACTTCTTCCTCTGCTGCCCTGTATGATCGGGAAGAAGAACATCACTTGCCAAAAAGTTAGCAAAATCAACAAACCAAGGAAGTGGTTGTAAATTTTGTACCTTAAGACTTGTTCATCTGGAAATGATTCTTGAATTGGAATGAAGGCTGAATGGGACTCCAAATTCTGCTCAAGTCTGGATAGATGGTCTACCACCCGATTTTCGGTTCCTCTTCCGTCCAGAATTTCCATATCAAACTCTTGAAGTAACAACACCCATCTTATTAACCTTAGCTTTGAATCTTTCTTTGCAATGAGATACTTAATGGCGGAATGATCCGTAAACACAATTACTTTAGTACCCACAAAATAGATCTAAATTTGTCAACAAAGCAAAGACAATGGCCAGCAATTCTTTTTCAGTCACCGTATAATTCAGCTGGGCACCATTTAGAGTTCGACTAGCATAATAGATAGGATGAAAGATTTTGTTCCTTCTCTGCCCCAAAACAGCTCCAACAACAAAATTTCTTGTGTGCACATAAGCTCAAATGGTGAATTCCAATCTCGTGTAACCATGATTGGAGCTGAAATCAATCACTCCTTTAACTCTACAAATGCTTTTAAACATTCTTCGGTAAACTGAAAAACAGCATCTTTCTCCAAGAGAGTACATATCGGCTTTGCTATCTTGGAGAAATCTTTGATAAATCTTCGCAGTTTTTCAATAACTTCCATTTTTGCTCTATCCATTTCAAGTCCATGTTTTGAAATTTTATGACCTAAGACAATACCTTCCTTGACCATAAAGTGACACTTTTGCCAGTTTAAAACAAGATTTGTCTCCTCACATCTTTGTAAAACTTTGGCCAAATTCAACAGACATTCATCATAAGAATCACCGAAAACCGAAAAATCATCCATAAAAATCTCTAAGAATTTTTCCACCATATCGGGAGAATATTGCCATCATACAACGTTGAAATGTTGCAGGAGCATTGCACAACCCAAAGGGCATCCTACGGAAAGTGAAAGTACCATAAGGACAAGTGAAAGTGGTCTTGTCTTGATCCTCTGGTGCAACATCAATCTGATTGTATCCCGAATACCCATCAAGAAAACAATAGTACTCCCTCCCTGCTAGTCTATCAAGCATCAGTCCTTTCTAGTGGCGTTGTTCAATTTTCCGTAGTCCATGCAGATCCTCCATCCAGTAACTGTTCGAGTAGGGATTAGCTCGTTATTTTCATTCTTTACCACTGTAATCCCACCTTTCTTTTAAACACACTGCACTGGACTAACCTAAGAACTGTCCGAAATTTGATAGATAATTCCAAAATCCAGCCACTTAATGACTTGTTCTTTTACAACTTCTTTCATGATTGGATTTCATCTTCGCTGTCCTTCAATGGAGTTTTTGCTTTCATCTTCCAGTAAAATCTTATGCATGCAAAAAGAAGGACTTATACCTCTAATATCCGCAATAGTCCATCCAATAGCCTTCTTGAATTTCTTCAAAACTTCAATGAGTTGACTTTCCTGTTCATCACTTAAGTTAGAAGAAACAATCACAGGTAATGTTGAATTTGAACCCAAGTAGACATATTTCAAATGAGAAGGAAGAGTTTTTAAAATCAAGCTTAGGTGGCTCTTCAATGGATGGTTTTGGAACCTTGAACTCCCTTGATGATAAATCTAGTGATTCAAATCTACCACAGAGTTCCTTTTTACTTGAATTAGCTCTCATCAATGTTGAATTTTCAAATTCAGCACCTATGTCACAATCAGTTTCTAGCAGTATCTCTTCTAAAGATTCCTGAACACTCTGTTGCTTAATTTCCTCACTTGTTGAAGCTTCCACCATTGAGATCTCAAAACATTCTTTAGCTTCATCTGGAAATTTCATTGCTCTAAACACATTAAAAGTTACTTCATCATCATTTACTCTCATAGTAAGTTCTCCCTTCCGCACATCAATTAATGTTCTTCCCGTAGCCAACAACGGAAGCCCCAAAATGATAGGAAATTCCTTGTCGGCCTCATAATCCAGCACTATAAAATCTGCTGGAAAAATAAACTTGTCCACCTTGACTAACACATCTTCAATTTTTCCATCGGGGTGTGCAAGTGATCTGTCTACAAGTTGCAAAGTAACGGTTGTTGGACGAACTTCACCAATTCGAAGCTTCTTGAAAATAGATAAAGGCATTAGGTTAATACTTGCTCCAAGATCACACAAAGCCATACCAAAGTAAGAATCTCCAATAGAACATGGAATGTTAAAACCTCCTGGATCCTTCATTTTTGGAGGTAATTTATTTTGCAAGAAAGAACCGCACTCCTTTGTAAGTGCTACTTGTCTCATACTCCCCCAATCTTCTTTTCTTAGTTAAGATGTCCTTCATGAATTTCACATAATTTGGCATTTGTTCCAAAGCTTCTACTAAAGGAATGTTGATGTGTAACTGCTTTAATACGTCCAAAAACTTTTTATACTGCACATCCTTATTTTTCTTCTCAAACCTCTGCGGATAAGGCATTTTCAACACTTCAGACCTTACTGGAATATGATGTTGTGGCGATGCTATAGCATCAGAAATTCCAGTAGCTACTTTCTCTTCGGATTGCAGTTCCTGTTTTTTAGAATTTTCATCTTTTGGATCAGAAGACAGCTCTATCTTCTTTTCTGATTTTTTAGCAGGTTCTTCCAAAAAATTTCCACTCCTTAAAGTGACTGCTTTGCAATATTCCTTCTCGTCTCTCTTGGGAATTTCCGTATCACAAGAGTGCCTTGAGGTCTAGTTCGTATCTCATTAGCAAGTTGTCCCATTTGATTCTCCAAGTTCCTTACTGTAGAAGACAATCCTTGAATCGTTGTATCAGTTTTGGCCATAAACTCTTTCATCATATTTTCAAGTGAATTCGAAGGATTGATTTGTGGAAACCGTTGTTGCTGCATTGGCTGTTAAAATCAAGGAGGATAAGCTGGTCTTGCAGGCATCATAGATCTACTTGGGGTACCTTGGTTACTTAATGAAAAATTAGGATGTTGCCTCCATGTTGGATTATAGGTGTTTGAATTTATGCCTCCCCTATTCTGGTTTCCCATATAACACACTGTGGCTGGATTGAATGAGCAACTATAAAAAATGTGTCCTTCATTACAATAGACATAAGAAACCTCTTCCACTGGACCTGCGTTTGAAAGGCTTGATTGATGTCCATCTTGCTTACCCATTTGCATGTTCATATTCTTCAACATATGAGACATGGATGAAACTTGGGCTTCCAATGAAGAAATAGCATCCAGCTCTAACACTCCTGCAACTTTCCTTCCTGTGGGCAGCCTAGAAGTTGGCCATTGATAATTGTTATTCGCTATTCTTTCAATAATTTCATAGGCCTCGTTGTATGACTTGGACAATAAAGCTCCGCTGGCTGAAACATCTACAATCATTCGAGTGTGAGCATTTAAACCATTATAGAAAGTTTCTATTTGAATACAATATGGGATTCCATGATGTGGACACTTTCTAAGTAAATCCTTAAACCTTTCCCACGCTTTATACAAAGATTCATCATCAAGTTGTTGGAAAGAAGTAATTTCATTTCTCAACTTAGCATTCTTTGTTGGAGGAAAATACTTCATCAAAAACCTCTATGTTAATTGCTGCCAACTATTTACAGATCCGACAGGTAGGGAATTCAGCCATTCCCTTGCCTTGTCTCGTAAGGAAAATGGGAACAGTTTCAGTATTAGAACATCTGCAGAAATTCCAGGCAGCTTGAAATAGTCACTAACTTTCATAAAATATCTAAGATGCAAATGCGAATCCTCTGTTGGTAAACCACTGTACTGACCCACAAATTGTAGCATTTGAAACATCACTGGTTTTAGTTCAAACTGGGGTGCCTAAATTTCTAGTGGTGCAATTCCAAAATTTAGCTCGGGAAAAATTGGAATAACATACTGCCTAATAGCCTGATTTCTGTCATCTGCAAGCACTATAGGATTTTGTTCAATTCTTCGTTGTAACCGATGATCCTCATTTTGTTGATCCATGGTTATTGCTTTCTTTAATTTCTCTTGTTCTCTTCTTACCGCTCTAAAAGTTCTTTCATTTTCAGGATCTTCAGGTAATAATTCAGCTTACTTGTACATGTACCTTGTAATCATGCAAAGCTGAATTTTTTTCTATAAAGACCAACAAAAGATCCAAGTGAATACAAATAAAAATGAACCACACAAATATCACCAACTTCACAATTAAACTAAGAACAATCCCCGGTAACGGTGCCAAAAACTTGTTGTGCAAATTATGAAACACAAGTGCAAGTGTACACTATCAACAAGTAGTATAGTACGATGTACTAGATATCGATCCCTCAGAGATTGCTTAGTGAAGACTGTGAAGTGTGTGTGATGAGGTGTGGAACAAAAGGTGATCAAATAGATGAATGGTTGATTAAGTCTACTAGGAAGGGAAATGCAATTTAAGTCGAAAATAACAAATTAATGCAAACAACCATAAGCAGAGGAATACTGTAAATTAGCAATTAAACTGTTCTTTTAATTCTTTTAATTTCTTTACTAGATCATTTGTAGTAGGACATTTTGAATTTTGTAATTTCTTTCTTTCTTTGTTTTGTTCTTCTATTTTTCTTGATTGTTTGTTGAAGGTAAAACAGGAATAAATACGCTTCGCTACAAGACCTGGAAATGCAAGTGGGACATTTGTCAAGGCAATTTTCAGAACGAGCAAAAATGATTACTCCCTAACAGCACCGAACAAAATTATGTTGAATAAATCGAAAGATGATGTTGTTAGGAAGAAGTCATTGAAGAAGGAAGAAGTTCCTAAGAAAGGAACAAAATAAGTTCCTAAGAAAGGAACAAAATAAGTTCCAAGCATGCTTGCTCGGAAACAAGATTTGTCTTTCTTCCCTTTCCTTTTACCGCTTTTATCGAGTCATACATGGTTTTTGGCGTTCAATATTTGTCTATATCGCTTTATTCGTGGCTGGATATTCCAGTATAGGTTTTATTATCTTATTTGTTATTATTAGTCCCGGATTTTCCAGATAGGGTTTATTTGTTTTATTTATTTGCTTTTTAGTTGCTTTTAGTTGTTTTTACTCGGCATTTACTATTTGATTTATTTAGGATTTTTATGATTATCTTTTGTGTTCATAGTATACTTCCCGTTTTAAATAAAAATTCTTGTTTTTATTCCCATTTTGTATTTATAGTTTTCTCGCACTTATTTATTTTTCAAATAAGTTGTGGGGTATTAGTTTTTACACTGAGGACAGTGCAATTTTCAAGTTGTGGGGTAGGTGTGTATGCTCGTTTTATCTCAATTTGCAAATATTTTCAAAAAAAAAAAATTGCTTAATTTTTTAAAAATTTTTTCAAAATGATTAGTTTACTTGAAAAGACTATTTTGTGAACTTTGTTTTGGAATTTGATTTGCTTAGCCGGTGATAGATATCGGTTGTTGATTGTTGAAAGTCTCGAGATTTGATTTAGTTCATTTTGTTGATACTTGATACGAGCATGATTATAGGAAAATCCTGAAAAAACTCTTTTGACACACTATTCTTGGTTGGTTGTTCCGATTAGTGGACTACTTTTTGACATTTATTTGA
>JAHSUH010000354.1:0-14788 GCA_025388415.1 Cynanchum wilfordii | reverse complement strand
CCTCGGCTTCTTCCTCGGTCTCAAAGATCCTCCTTCTTCCTGCTCTTCTTCCCTTCAGGATAGAGCCAGTAGTCAATCAACAAAGAATGAAGAAAAACAAAGGCAAATTTATGCAGTCATATATATCTCTCACCTTATTGATAGTACGACGCGAAGTCCCTACGCTCTGAGAACGAATGCGGTAGAGGACCAGTAAGAAACACAGAGGCTTAACTGTTGGGGTGACTTCCTGGGAAAAAGGAAGCGTGTAGAGCTTCCAGCAACTGATTAAGAGCGGAAGCATTTAGGTTTAAATTTTTAAAGGTCCCCTCTAGAACGGAGAAACCCTATCTTCACTTCGAGTTCTGGTTTGTCGCTTAACCATGGCCGTATCAGAGATACGAATTTCCTTTGAATCAAATCGTTGAAAAACATCTCTGCTTCTCTTTTACTTCTTAAGTAATCAACGTATGCTTAGCCATTACAGACACGGTCGGAATAAAATTACCAAATTCGGATTCATTTTTCAATCAAGGATTGCAAAAAATGCATAGATGATCATCAGTAGGAAAGGCTAATAAGATTTTCGCGCGTTCATCTGTTGCAAGAAAGTGAAGGGGTTCCCGCAAAGAGAAGATTAGAATCAGAGAGTTGAACTTCCCTGGCCAATACGACATAGCTATATGAGAAAGAGAAATTTGGGCTGAGGCTTAAAGAAGCTAAAGCAGGCCTTTTCTTTTATGAGCAGCGTAGCCACATATCCTTTAACGGACAGATAACTAAAATGATTTCGTCGCGGAATATGACCGTTATAATAATACAAATTTACTGCTAATATAACTGAAGCGTGAGGAGGGCAGCGCAGAGAGGGAAAACCCAGTGAAGAAGGGTTTTCGAATTCTTGAAAAACCCAACAAAAAAAAAGTTTAAAAAGGGAGAAATAATAAAGAAGATAAACAGAACTAACATTTGAAGAAAAAGAAAGAAATTCAAGAACTAACTAAGAAATAACAGATTGAAGGAAAAAAGTTAATAAATGGGGAGAATAAAGATGATGAAACAACACCATCATTTGAAGAAGATAGAAGATATAAAGTTAGGAGAATCAATGGCAAAGAATTGCGATCAAGATCTTGAAACAGAAGAAGAATTGAAGATCAAGAGGGAGCATAAAGATGAATTGAAACGGTTATCTCATAATGTGCTAAAAATAAACAGATATGCAAGCAGGTTCATGGTAGGCAAGAATTGTATAGAAATATGGCAAAAATAAACAGCAAAACAGAAGATGCAGGAAAAAATAACCAAATATTACTCAACTAAAGAGTACCTTAGATTATCCTGCAGCAGAGAGAGATGTTTCAAGTTTGTTGGATTGGTGTTTTGCTACCAATATATTCTTTATTGAGCATTCAGTCAGATATACTTCACTGATAAAAAGTTTTGCACATTTCCAATGACAAGAATGGTTCATGCATCTTTCAAAGTTCATTACTGTAAGGGAGTCCTTGAACATGCCTGAATTAGTTGAAGAAGTAAGGTAAGGTTTTCCCAGAAGTATTCAAATGCAAATGAAATTTAAAATAAGAAAACGACATAGGCAATTCAGAGAAGAAAACAGGCTCCCAGCATCAAATTCATAAGTCTCTCAACAATCTGAAGTGAGTATTTGATTATAAACCAGTCAAATCAATAAGGAGTTCAATAATTCCACCTTCATAAGAAAAAGCTGCAGATGCCTGCTGAACAAACAGGTGAATTCCACGATCAGATCAAACGTGTCGCCAATATCCAGACTTACTTTACTTGATGCATCAGTACTTCTTGAGTAAAAAGAAACAAGAAAAAAGATAACAATGAAGCATATAAAATTTTAGATAAAAGAAGTAAAACATGTTAATGGAAATAATCAAAGCACCTCCATCAAAACAAACAGGTCATCCAGAATTCTTGAACCAAGCGAATGACAATCCTTATATTCACACAATTTGGATAAATCCCCCAAAATGAGGCAGAAAAGAGAAGAAAAAAGTAGTTCATGTTGTCAAATGTATTTCATGGGCAACTTTGTGTGTGTGTTTAACAGATAATGAGAATAACCAAAATTTGTATTTCTAAATTCTCAAGACTAGAATATCCAGGAATGGACAAAAGATAATAAAATGAAACAGCATTTGGATAAAAATCACAACCAATTATGGACATTAAAGTATTATGAACCCAACAAATTTGATGGAAACGTCAAGTTCCTTACATGAGTAATTTGTAACAGATCCAGAATTAACTAAAGCATCCAGAATAGGGAGAAAACTCCATGGACTAAGACATCAGACAAAAGACAAGAGGTAATATCATATTTTATACATTCATAACCAAACTTATTTTTCTACTGACTTCAGAAACACAAAATCAAACCACTCAAATATTTAGAAATTTTTTTTTTTTTTTTTTTTTCAAATGAATAGCATCAAATGTCACTTGTGCGCCTAATAACATGTACAAATCAAGATGAAGTGTGCTGGAAAAATGTCATATATGGATGATTACATACCTCAAGGAAGTTAATAATAAAGATGATAAACAGAACTAACATTTGAAGAAAAATGAAAAAATCCAAGAACTAACCAAGAAATAACAGATTGAAGAAAAAAAATTAAAAAAGAGGGAGAATAAAGAAGATGAAACAGCACCAACATTTGAAGAAGAAAGAAAGAAGTCCAAGAACGAACAAAGATATAACAGATTGAAGAAAGTTAAGAGAATCAATGGCAGAGAATTGTTATCAAGATCTTAAGATAAAGATTGAAGGAACACCTTCATGGGCACCAAGAAAAGGGAAAAACATACAGACTGGGATGTCCTCTCCCTTGAGTTACTTCTATCAGGTACTAATTTTAGCATTTAAAACCCTGCCTAGAAGTTCCCAAGATGTTACTTCATCTAATTATTTAACACTTTAAAGAAAATTAAAAGCAATTATGAAGGCAAGATTTTGTTGCTGATTAGCATGGATTACGAATCTCTAGCCAACACTGAAACTAGGATAACACAAAACTGTCATTTCTCACCTGTATTTCAGTTAGAGAGATAGTCATATCAAAATCTGAAGCAGAGCCATTACCAACCCAAAAATGATCCGAGGACATTGGATCAGGGCATTTAAATGCCATGAATGCACAAAATTCTTTCAATAAATAATTCTGAGGGGCTGAATTTAGAATTTCAGCTCCCACACCACTGCAGAATGAATCCATTGTTTTGTCAGAATATAACTCATTTTGGGGAAATGAATCACTTTTAGAACTTGAATCATCAATGACAGGTTCTATTAAATCCTGATGCTCTATGGACACTGAACAGTCTCCATGTGCAGCAGTGGAAGATGAATCATTATGTGTGGTCATAGAAAACAGAGGTATCAGAATTTCCTTGAATGCCTGTTCAGAGGCTTCACCTTAGAAGTAAGATCAACGCCACAAGTTTCACTAATGCCAATAAAAACACTGGTTATTCACTTTGAATCAACTTTCATAATAAAGGTCTAGCATCCCCAAAATGACTACCTTTATATGTGCATCAAGCCATTCCTTGGAACCCCCAAGAAACTGGTAAACCTATGACTTGACAACTAAACAAAATCCTACCCTCATTTAGTTAGTATAACTCACCTAGAGAACCTAAGCACTGAAAATTTTTCATATTATACTCTTCTAATACATATATATACATATAATGCATAACATTGCTTGCAGAGGAAAAATCTTAACAGAAAAATAGTATTTTCACTAGTTAACATTTAGAAAAGTATTGTATGCAATATGTTTTCATAGGGGGGTATTTCTATCTCAATCAATTTAATCATTCTAATATTCCAGCTTTTCTAAAAAAATGTTTCTGCAGTAGTCAACTACCCTATTGTGGAAAAGGAGAAAGTTACCACCTTGTGATGAAATGACACGTGTTCTCCAAGCAAATACCCTGGCTTCCAAGAGTGAAAGATGAAGTGAAGATGTAGATAGGGCTCCTTGGTCTGTAAGCCGGAGAGAAAAAACTGATGCTTGAGGAGGCTAATTTGCTAAAGCTAAATGCCTGTCAATCATGTTAATTAAAGCCACTAAAATCTAGTACATAAAATGCAAGTAATATGCTGAGTAATGACAGGTAAGAATTCCTACAAAGTTCTAAATGAATTATGGCAGGCTAACTCAAAATTAGAAGGGAATGTAAATGCTAAATCTAGAATGGAAGGCTCTCATTTTCCAACAGAAATACAATGAAAAGCATCAAGTTAGTAAACTGCAGCCAACAGTAAGAATGATTTGCTAAAGCTAAATACCTGTCAATCATGTTAATTAAAGCTAATAAAATCAAGTAGATAGAATGCAAGTAATCTGCTGAGTAATGACAGGTAAAAATTCCAACAAAGTTCTAAATGTATGGCAGGCTGTCTAAAAAAGAAAACGGAATGTAAATGCTAAAACCTAGAATGGAAGGCTCTCATTTTCCAACAGAAATACAATGAAAAGCATTAATCAAGTTAGTAACTGCAGCCAACAGTAAGAATGATTAGTAAACAACAAATTGGGCTAAAGTTTCAACTAGGAAATTTTTCGCCCAAGAAAATCAAAGGTTGTTTGAGGTCCTCAGAGAGCATCTATTGCTGATGTTTATCATCAACTGCCCTATTAATTTTCAATCACAGAGAAAAAAGCTAAAATAAAGAAAAAGATTTTCAGGAGAAATACCTGAGCAAGATGGTAGTACTTTGTCAAAATGCCCATGCACTATCATTAGCAGCTGATTTGTTAATTATGTCACAAACAGGATATCCAATTAATAAAAGCATGTGCTCATAAGATTGTAGATAACGCAGCCAAACATCCACAAAAACAGACACTTTGTACAATGAAAACTTAGGAGTAGAAATCAAATAACTAATTCGACTTGCTGCTATTCTCCATAATTGGCTACCAGTTCTAGTATATTTGGGCTCTGTGGATAGCAAAAAACAAAAATGGGAAATGATTGCAAGATCTGATGGAGAGAAAGAGAGCCTTAGTAAAGTAAGACGAAGAACAAAGTTTATGCACCTAAGATTTAACAATGTAACTGAACTTGAAATATCTGTTGTAGAAACAACAGAAGAACTATAACTTTTATTCCTCAAGTCAACCTCAAACTTCTTAACATCAACATCAAACGAGCACTTTCGAGAAGGCAACAAGAATGAACCCGTGAACCTTCTGAGAGAGCATGTCTGTCCAATATAATGAGATTTAGCAATAAGCTCCTTTAGTTTTAGTGAGCATGAAAACGAATTGTTAGACCTAGGAAGCAGCACAAGGACATGTATATCATCCACCTCTAACTGACAATGCCCAAGCACTGAAGTCAGTAAATTAATTTTCCAACTTCCTGAAGTGACATCTGAAATCCTTTTGATAGCATCATGCAATACAGTGCCTTGAAATTCAAAAGATTTTATGACATAACTTAGCAAAAAATCTAATATGCATACCAGGCAAGTGCAGAAAACAAATCCAGGTAGCTAGTGGATATGCTAAAGTAAATTAAATTCATTCAAACAGTTAGATCCTCCTCCAGTTTCTTCTTTCACAACCAGATATTCAGAGGATTAGAAATTGCTGGAATAAATGAAAAAACATTTAAACAGAAGAACATGCTTACATGTTGCAGACCGATAATTTAAAATATGAAAACTCAATTAAGATAATACTGCCAACAAGTAATATTGAATGCCTGAAATATTTAATAAATAAAATAAAATAAGACGATATTGGTGACAGCCAGAACTAATATCAAATTCATTATTCTTGTTATTTCACTTCGAAGGCAGTATTCCGTGTTTAAAAGAAAAAAAATGCAGTTGCATGGAGAGAAAACCTAGTAACGAGTACCTCTGAGTCAATTTCAGCCAAAATCCTCCTCTTGTCCTCCAAAAAAGTATCCCTCGGCTTCTTCCTCGGTCTCAAAGATCCTCCTTCTTCCTGCTCTTCTTCCCTTCAGGATAGAGCCAGTAGTCAATCAACAAAGAATGAAGAAAAACAAAGGCAAATTTATGCAGTCATATATATCTCTCACCTTATTGATAATACGACGCGAAGTCCCTGCTCTCTGAGAACAAATGCGGTAGAGGTCCAGTAAGAAACACAGAGGCTTAACTGTTGGACGGTGACCTCCTTGAAAAGGAAGCGTGTAGAGTCATCCAGCGACTGATTAAGAGCGGAAGCATTGAGGTTGAGATTCTTGAACATGCCGGAATTGGTTGAAGAAGTAGAAGCATGGCCTTCATTTCTTGAACATGAACATTCCACAGGTAGGGTTTTCCCAGAAGTATTCAAATGCAAATGCAGTTTAAAATAAGAAAACGATGCTTCACATAGGCAATTCAGAGAAGAAAACAGACTCCAATCCGATGTAGTAGTAGGTTCATCCAAGAAAATAATACATGGGTTGAAACAGAATAAGAATTGATGAAACAGAATCACCCAAAAAAAAAAGGATTGATGAAACGAAATCAAGATTTGAAGAATAAGAAAGAATTCCAAGAATTACAAAATATTTAGAGAGAGGTCTCTTCACTTACCATTATTCAAGGGCCCTTCCCTTCCATTCCCAACCAAGAAAGGAGATGCAAAGAATTCCACAGCCCGAAAAACTCAAAATGAATAAAAAAAAAAGCCTTATAAATCAATCAAGAATTGGAGACAAAAATTAAAAGAGACAACAAACAACAAAGGAAGTACAAATTAAACAAAAAAAAGAAATGGTAGAGATTAGAGAAAAATGTTTGCCCGTCGGATGAGAAGATGCTTCATAAACTTCCGTTCCAAAGAGTACAAACAATGTCTTTTTCCTCTTGACATTCTTAGCATTCTTTTTTTCCCTCTAATCAAGAAAAGTGGGAAATTTTCAAACCTAGAATCCAAAAAAAAAATTTAAAAAAAGGGAGAATGAAGATAATGAAACTACTAAGACTTGAAGAAGAAAGAACTGCAAGAATTGAAAACTAATCCAAGTCTCTTTATAACTTGTGATGGTGCAACTCTTACAATGGTAGTTTCTTTTTTTGTAAGTAACGGTCTTTTCTTCTTTTCTTGCCTAATACGTTTCTTTTTTTAAAAAAAAAATTCAAAATATAGATTTATATTTCACAATTATTTCTTTTAAAAAATAAATGATTAGATCTAATGGTTATAACAAAATTTTCCTAAAATAAAATTTTCTTTTTTAGTAAGTGCCTAAAAAAATTTTTTTTACAAATTTAACCATCCGGGGCGGGGGTTGGGGGGGGGGGGGCGAGGGCCTCCCCCCCCCCCCCCTGGGAGGGGTCCCCCCCCCCCCCCCCTTTATCTAAAAAAAAAAAAAACCATCCGATCTTTATTTTTTCAATGAATTAATTTACATTTCATTCCAAAAAAAATTAATTTTCTCCTTCAATGTTTATCTTGTTTATTATTATCATTTCACTCCCCCAATTAATCCCACACCCCAGCCCTCAAACTCCCCCCCCCCCCCACCCCCACCCCACTTAAAAATGTATATATTTATTATACATACAATGCAATAGGGAATACAATGAATTATTAATCAAATTAAATTATAATAAAAGTCTTATATCAATAAACACTTTGATTTATAAATTAATTAATTTGTGACGAAATATATGCAAGTTAGTAGCAATAATAATAGTATTTTATTTTTTTGGTTATAATACGGTATGCGTTCAAAGCATATCTACATTCAAATAAATTCTTGTGTTCCGAATGGTCCCTAAAAATGGATAAAACTTTTAAGGCATATATGTACTAAACCTCCATTAATCCCAAGAGATAAAGGAATCTCGAGCGAAACTTTTAAAGCACATTCATATTTAAATTAATCTTAGTTCAAGTCAAGTAAGTTTAATCTTGCAAAAGGTAAGCTAAACTCTAATTTCAAATTTTAAACGATTGCACATGTGATTACAAATCAATTTCAAAACCTCAAGATAGAAGAACTCGTTTTTAAGTCTCTTATATTTTAAAGTTATAACATTTCATTTAATTTTAACTACATGTAAACACCACTCAATCTTTTTTTTTTCTCTATCATATAAAATGTTTAAAATAAATAAATTTTTTTATAAGGAAAAATATATATATTTTTTTATAAGGAAAAATATATATATATATATACACACCCATTAAAAGAAACTTAAGGAAAATAGTAAATGGTAGAAAATGCTATTTAATAATATTCACTTTGTGGTGTAGAATTAAGAAATATTGAAGGCAAAAGGACCAAATTATTTCAATTATAACCAGAAACATGTGAAATTGCGAGCGGTCTTTATTAAGAAAGCAGTTATGCATGGAAGTTGAAAGTTGGAATCATCCATTTTCCACAAATACCGCTATTGAAAGCATCAGAGATATCAGAAACACAAAACCGACCGGAAGAAGAAGACAAAGAAGAAGAAAAAGAAAAAGTCAAATTGTACGATCGACTTCGTCTATCTTTTTCCTCACGAGAAAATATCACTTAATTCTACGTTGACAGAAACTACAGAAAGAAAGAACAAACGAGGAAAGCAAAATTAGATGTTATTTTCTTCTCGAGGAGGAGAAGCCGAAGGAAAAACAAAAAAGAAGCTTTCCAGTTCTTTTAACACAATTTTTCCATGTTTCTCTAATTTCATGTTTCTATTGATCAGATTTCTCCTTTCTTCTTGAATTCTTTAAATTGAGGTTGGCTTTTTTGGCAATCAACAACGAAAGTGCGTGTATAAATATATATATATATATATATATAAAAGTTTTTATTTTCTTTTCTGGTTTTATGGTAAGGCAAATGAAGAACTCAAATGCAGGCAAAAATAGGATTACAGAAAACGGTGGTCATAGCAAAAAGCCAGCGTCAGGAGATGAAGCAAGGCAAACTGATCAAAATGAGGAAGAATACTCATTCAGGATCAGCAATACATCTGATTCGAATCCTGGACCTCCTCGCTTAAGCTCCGATCGTAGTTCTGGTAACAACCCAATTTGGGTTACTCTGGACCATCAGCCTGGGATCAATCATCTTCATCAGGAGGTCCATCAACAGACACATCATCTCGAATGGAGAAATCTCCATGGTCCACACATGTTCCACTGGCTGCTGCTGCTGCAGCAGGGGATCATCAAAACTATGCTTATACGGGTCTAATGGGCTCCCTTGTTCGTGAAGAAGGTCGATCAGATAGCAAAAACATTAGAGTGTGGAAAAACCAGAAAGAATTCGTTGGGTTCAAATCGAACAGTGGATTGGTTAAAACAATAATTAGACTGAAATCGGCGTATGAGACTGTGAACTGCGAAACAGAGACTGGAGAGAGTTCTGCACCTTGTTCATGGTCTTATGATTACGAATGCGCCGAAGAACGATTTCTCTGATGAGAGATTCAGAGGTTTTTAAGTAGAGTTGGCTGGTGACCCGATTGTTTGTAGATTCAGTTTGAATCTCCCCTCCGCTGTGCGAAAGCTCAGAAATAGAAACCTGCTGTGTCTTAGAGACCATGAAAGCCATTTCTCCTATTGTTTGAGGCGGTGATAGGAAGGTATGTAGCAGCAATGAAGATACAGATTGAAGGATACGGAAGAATACCTTGAGAGTATTTATAGAGAAGTTGTGCAAATGATTTCTGTGTTCTTGGAATTTGGATTTTCTTCAAAAAGGTAAAAAGAATTTTACCTATTTCTCCCTGAATAGTTCCGAGTAAAGTAAGGTCCCACAGAATTTGTTTTTTTTAAAGCCAGTGGTTTCGCTCCAACCAGAGGGCCGGTTTCGACTTTGGCGATGTCTACTGCCGCTGAAACTGAGCTCTCTATTATTTCTAAAACTATCAAATAAATCCAAACTCAAATTATTAGATCGGTTTGCGGCGAACTGTAAAGTTAAATATATTATATAACTCAAATTATCATTTTCAAGATAACTCAACAAAAATCCACTGACTACCCTTCTTGCTATAGGATTAGGAATACAGCAACATAAGCGTCCATCAACATAGGCAACTATGCCCGAGAATACAAACTTCCCAATTCTCCATCTCCAAGAAGCTTTTCGCTCCTCCCCAGTGGATGTGGGAACCAGAGCTTTTTCACCACTGGATTTTGGTCTCTTTAATTTCACTTTGTTCATAACCTTTCCAGCTTCCCTTCGTAATATGCTGATTGTGAAACTCACAAAAAGATGTTCACATAAAGTCAGTACCGTTGGTCCAATTCTCCATTCCTGAAATACAAACATAAACACGTTAGGCAAAACTAACACTCTCAACAACGGCAGCACTAACCATAACTATAGGTACATAACCATGCATAGAAAATTGGAATGAATTTTCAAACTAATTCCCTAGAATCAATACCAGATTTCGTGGGGAGCACCATGAAAGTAATTTCTAAGAACACTTACAGATTCTCCTCGGATATGACGCAAAGACTGAAGTACCAGAAGAATCTCCCTTCAACAATGCCTTGCTTACAAGGAAGGCCTTTACACGTTCCATTATTTCGTCAATAAGAAGAACTGTTAGGAGGTAGATTCTTCAATATGACCTATAAAAAGGCATAAAAGAGGAATAATTTGTAGTTGAATCAAGGAGGGAAATTGCATTGATTCTAATCAAACAAGATATGGTCATGCACACAAATCATGTGTTTTATCCAGTGATGAGAAGGTTAAGCTATAATTACTAGAAAATATTGAGCAAGAAGTCAGTCACCTGGTTGTCAACAACTCTCACTCGTAGATATTCTTGCTTGTATATTGTGTCCAGAAGAGCTTGCAAATATCCTTCAATATATAACTGCAAACCATAGCAAGTTAAGGAAATACAATTCACATGATAAGTAAATTACTAAATCCAAATATATATAGCGTGCTAAACGAAATGGAAATGCAATACCATACACAAAAAAGGGAAACATATGTAAAACAAAAAAGGAAAACAATGTTGCTGGTCTTTCTCCTTGCCCTCCTCCTTAGTTTCCTTCACATCTTATTCCTGTAAAATGGGAGAGTGGTGGTCCCCCCAAAAGGACTTTGATGCCAAAGTCAACTGAATTTGACTTATCCAAAGGCTTGGAAAGCAAGGTAATAGCTCTTACCTTGTTCGTGGGGGTAACAAGGGGCCTTTTATAGGCTCAAACTTCTATGTGAGATGTCTTATATCTCTAAGTGGGACTTTGCTTATAGCAAGTCTTAAGGGTACACCATATGGCCAATTTCTTTATTTTTTTCATCTCTTGAGACTAAGGGTGAAAGAATGCAATTGGTTATGATGCCAGACCTTCCCTCGAGGTGCGGCTGATGGTTGTTGCTTGTACGAGCCAGCTGTTATGTGCTGTCGTGAGTGGGAGGTTGTGGCGTGCTTTCAAGGTTCATATCTAAGTCATTGGTGTATCCCTCCACCTCTAGTACTTTGGAGGTGGCCTTTCAATCCTTTTCTTCACCCTGCAATTACTCCTTGAATTCTTCAAGGTGATCAAGAAGGAAGTTAAAGTCTGTGAGGCTTCTCTTGGGGACAAGTCTGGTTTCTCTTCAAAGCAATCAGTTGCAGAAGGTTTCACTGCCAATACTTGGTGTTGTCGGTTTAGAAGACATGCGATGCCTGTCCTAAAGTAAGTGCTTGGGTGGTCCATAGCTCACCGATTGGAGGGCTTTATCTTTTGAAGTGGGGTCTGGCAGTGGGATGTGCTCAGAGGTTACAAGCACTGGCCTCAAGTGTGGGGATGTGGATCTCCTGACATGTTCTTGGTGGCTCTTCTTGGGGGGTTTCCCATATTCTGGCGGCTTTTAGTGTGCATATTGAACATGAGGGATGTGAGTTAGGTTACTGAGTTGAACACCAATATGATGTTGCTCCACAAAAAGACTCTGATGCCAAAAGTCAGCTTAATTTGACTTATCTAAAGGCTCAGAAAAGCAAGAATAAAAGAACTTACCTTGTTCGTGGGGTATGAAGGGGTCTTTTAGAAGCTTAAACTTCTATGTGAGATGTCTTTATATTTCTATGTGGAACTTTTCTTATACAGTAAACTTACTAGTACAATCCCGTATACAGTAGATTTCTTAAGATTTTATATTCACCAAGTTACCAGGGGATATAGGTACTAACCCAAGTCAATCAAATACCATACACTAAGACCAAATCTAAAATAAAAAAAAAAATTAAAAATGGGTATAGATGCAGAATGTAACCGTATATATTTTGAACAAATGATTTACACCTCATCAACTCCGGGACTCCGATCTAGCTTGATTTTTCGATTTGGCCCACTTTCCATAACAGCACTCCCTAGAAAAGATGGCTCCATAGCTATTTTTAATATTCCTTGATGGAATCCATGCACCTATGGAAAAATCGGTATAAAATCCACTTCATATTTGTAGTCTTACAAGATAGAATGACATTGTTAAGAATGAATTTTACCATTCCTTTGAAACCATTGGTTTCAGCACCCTTTAGAACTGAATCTGATACTTCTGTAATAGTGGCAAAGATTATATTTGACCCAGCCATTTTTAACTGCAAAATAAACTCGTTGTGACATTCAACTTGCAAATACAATAGGTGGGAACTGCAGATTAAAATAAAATCAAGAAATCTTACAGTCTTTCCAAGATCACCAAAATATCGTTTTGTACCAGAGAATCCTTTACCATCAATGCATTTACTGATGAGTTTGAATGTACCTAACTCAAAAACAGAAATCTCACTACAAAGATGCATGACCATGTATGCTGCACAGACAAATGCACAGGGAGAGAGAGAAAATAGCCATTGTAAGACCAAGAAAATTGAGAAGGCCACTTGAGGGATCAAAAAATGCATCCAGAGAGGATGAAGCGAAGTTATCAAAAATAGAAGCAAAAGCTGGGGGAAGCAATGGGCTTCCTTTAGCTATATATATCGCTCTTAAGGCATACCTATAAGGACAAATAAACTACTTAACTGCAATGAAATAACTAGATCTATAAACCAATAAAGATGCATAATAAGCCCACCATGAGTAATGTTGTGCACATTTAATAGATAACTGGCGCAAGGTTATCAATGCATGTGTTACAAGGACACCATTGAGCTCCACGGACATATTTTTAATGGTTGGTAACTGGAGAAAAATGGTCATTTAGAAGATAGAGATACTTGTTCCCCTATTCTGAGGGATTCATTATGTGAAGAAAGAAATGTGCAGTCAATTCATGCTGTAAAAGATAAATTCTGTACATATGAGAAGGGAAGTAAGAGAAAGTTCAGTTAGACCTTTACGATACTATGAAGCAAAGACCTCAGCGTCTCCTGGGTGGAACTGTAACTGGCATATGACTCCCTAGGAAGAAAGCTAGCCACGATCTTTAACAACATGCAGAAGCACACATGAGATAAAGGCATGATAATCAAAATTGTTAAGGCTAAAGTAAAAACTAAAATACAAAACCTTGATAGGGTGGATTGCAAAATGGTCAAAGTAATATAGTTGACTGGGAGTATGTGGGTCACTGAGTGATGTTCTCCAAAATGGGACGATTCTCATAAGCGTCTCTTCATCAAGATTCAAATCAAGTGCTTGAAAAAGTACTAAAGTCATGTAATCCAAATCGGTAACAGCAATAAACAGTTATGCAGAAGGGACGAATATCATATTATGTAGAGTGATGCCATTTTAAACACATAAAACAGAAGAATGTAGAAACAAAGACAACTAATATAGCATATGTTATTCCACGAACCTGCAAAATGATTGTAAACCGTAGAGCCCGAAGAAAGCGAAATAAGCACTATTTTGAGTATTTTGTCATCTGGATCAAAGCAATCAGATTGATGCCTACGAAGCACTGCTGAGAAAGGAGCTCCAATCCACCTGTGATCCACTGCCAATGACTGAAAATATGAATTTAGGCATAAGCAGCACGATGTCAGTAGCCTGAATAGAAACTTCCAATTTTTTAAGAAAAGCACATGTTTATATAAGAATACTAACCTGTATATTAAGTTGATTGACTCTATGTTGATAGGTGAAAATAGAAAGCATATCAATGTTTTCAAGCCTTATGCTGATGATCGATGTGTAAATGGACGCCTCACCCAGCTCATTCTCCTTCAGAAGGATGTAAACCGAATTAGGTACCAGAAGTGGATTAAAGTGAGAGCAATAAATATGCATCACATAGAAAAATAGAACTTTAAACTTATATGCTGAATAGCACAAATAGAAGATTCAAGGCTTCATGATACTACTGAATAAATAGGAAATCTCAAACTGGCTGTTTAACAGTTATTCGTATGGTACATTGATTTGAAAATACATACTAACCTGCTTAGTGTATTCCAGCAACTGCAGTGAGAAATTGGAGATTCCAAATCGCATCTTTGAAGTGGAGTAGAAGAAAGGATCCCTCTTATGACTACCTAAGAATTCACATATTCTCAGAACTCGAGTGAGACCTTCTGCAAATACCTCATAACCCAACTTCCCCATCCCTGTGATACTATCCACGTCCCCTTGCTTCTTATCCAACAGTAAGAATCCCAACCCTCTTTGTTGATTAGTCTTATAAAATGGTTTCCATGCTCGTACTCTATCCAAATTTATGGGTTTCTAGTGAAGCAAAAGGAAGAAAAGGACAACAATATCTTCAGCCTAGGGTGAAAAAGCATTTCAAAACCATAATGTATATAACTCACAAGTGACAAAAATAACATTCTAAATTGGCAAACAAAAATTTTAGGAACTTCTCTTATGTAAGACATACAAATTAA
>JAHSUH010000353.1:0-10474 GCA_025388415.1 Cynanchum wilfordii | reverse complement strand
AATTCTATAATTCCTGTAAGAACTGACCGAATTTGGGAGAGGAGAAGAAGCTAGAAATTAACATGACTATGACAAAGTCATACATGAATACTCTGCAACAACCCGCCACCGCTTTGACTTCTAAGTTCTAAGATGAGCTAGCTATCAAGTATATCTACTTCACTCTTCCCTTCAATTTTCCAGTCACTTACTTCCCAATAAACAATTCAATTCTCCCACCGCCGAGACAATGCCAACGGAAACGGAACTCCTTTTTTTCCGACCAACTCTGATTGTCGTCTCCTTCTTGATCTTCTTCGCCCCA
Source organism: Cynanchum wilfordii (assembly GCA_025388415.1). NCBI lineage: Eukaryota > Viridiplantae > Streptophyta > Magnoliopsida > Gentianales > Apocynaceae > Cynanchum > Cynanchum wilfordii. The sequence continues at coordinate 10,170 of JAHSUH010000353.1, read as the reverse complement.
TTAACCACTTCAGATCACGATCTTAGATCCCTCCTAGCCATCAAAAAATCGCTCCGAAGTTCAAATGCCCACCAAGTGTTTGATTCCTGAGACGAGAACAACCCTATTTGCAACTTCACTGGGGTCACTTGTCACCCGAGGAGAACAAACATTCTTGTCAAGGAAATTGATCTTTCCTGGAGAAATCTCACTGGCCCGGTTTCTTTTGATGCAATATGCAAACTCAAATCAATGGAAAAGCTTGCGTTGGGGCATAATTCTTTGTCAGGTCCCGTCACAGAGAGCTTGAAGAATTGTGTTGGTTTGAAGTACTTGGATTTGAGCTTCAATCGGTTTTCGGGATCAGCTCCAGATATTTCCACTCTTACCCAACTGAAGTACTTGTACATGAATAGAACGGGCCTAAATGGTACTTTCCCATGGAATTCTCTTGAAAATATGACTAATTTGGTTGCGCTAAGTCTGGGCGATAATGGATTTAATCGAGTGCCATTTCCGAAACAGATTTCAAAGCTAACCAACTTAAATTGGCTTTACTTGTCCAACTGCAGCATTGAAGGGAGGATTCCAGCTGGAATCGGAAATCTCACCGAACTTGTTAACTTAGAGCTATCGGAGAATTATCTCACCGGTGAGATTCCGGTGGAGATTACCAAGCTTCAGAGATTAAGGCAGCTTGAGCTTTATCAAAACGAATTGACTGGGAAATTGCCAGTTGGATTTGGGAATCTGACGAACCTCCGATTCTTCGATGCTTCATCTAATTATCTCCACGGCGATCTTTCGGAGATAAGGTTGTTGAACAAATTAACGAGTTTGCAACTGTTTGAGAATCAATTTACCGGTGAATTGCCATCAGAGCTTGGAGAGTTCAAATATTTGGTCAATTTTTCAGTCTATAGAAACAATCTAACAGGTCAAATTCCTCAAGCCCTCGGTTCATTGTCCAACTTCAATTCTATCGATGCGTCGGAGAATTTTTTCACCGGTCCAATACCACCTGACATGTGCAAGCAGGGGACTATGACAAAACTATTGCTGATCCAAAACAATCTCACTGGCGAAATTCCACTCCTTATGCAAATTGCAAAACCTTAACACGTTTCCGTGTTAGCGAAAATCTGCTTTCCGGTGTGGTTCCCAAAGGCATTTGGGGATTACCAAATGTTTATATGCTAGATTTTTCCACGAATCAATTAGAAGGCTCTGTTTCCTCTGACATCGGTAATGCCATATCGTTATCTCAATTAATTCTGCACCATAACAACTTCTCAGGTGAGTTGCCGGCATCGGAAGTTTCCAGGGCCTCAAAATTGAACACAATTGATTTGGGGAACAATCAATTTTCCGGTGAAATACCAGCGGAATTTGGGGATCTGAAGCAGCTCGACTACTTTTATCTTCAGAACAACAGAATTCTCGGTCACATACCAGAATCCTTAGCCTCCTGCGAATCTCTAACTTACGTAAACCTGGCTCACAACTCACTTACAGGTACAATTCCTGAGTCCTTGGGCAACTTACCTAGTCTAACTTTCTTAAACTTGTCTGACAATCAAATCTCCGGTCAAATACCTAAGAAATTTTCATCTCTAAGATTAAGCCTCCTTGATCTTTCCAATAATCGGTTGACCGGTCCAATACCTGAAACTCTTTCAATCGAGGCCTACAACGACAGCTTCTCCGGGAACGATGGTTTATGTAGCCGGAATATGAAGAATTTCCGGCGGTGTCCACGCGAAAATAAGAGGTGGGGGGTTGTTCCATTTTGTGTTTCTTTGCGTTTTCTGGCACTGGGAATAATTGTGTTGCTTGTTTGTCTAACGCGCTTTGTGCGCTAAAGAAAAAAAATTCCACCGGATTGTACGGATTCTTGGAAGTCCGATTCAATCAGGAATAAGAAGTTGTTCTATACTACTTTTGGCATTTCGAAGGACAAATTCATGGCGGGAAAGAAGAATTTGAATCAAGAATCAAGATCAGACTAAAAATCAACTTTGAAACTTGGTTTTATTTGTAATTTGTAGCTATATAATAATAATAATAATAAAAAAAAAATACATTTTCCATTTCACACATAAATAAAAACTAATTAAGAACCAAACATGTCCAAAAACACTACCGAGTTGATCATACGATTGGGTCAACCAGCAGAATGGTGATGAGTTCTTTGGAGTTGGTTCTGGAATTTGTATACCCGTCTTCTTCTCTATACAATAAATCAATTACTCGTGCTAGATTCAGGATTCTGTCCAGAATGGCCATTGGAATACTATTTTCATTCAAGCATTCTCTGTTTATATCCTTCCAAGCACTTTTCACAAGTTTCCAAAGTTCATGTTTTGCCTTTTTCGTTGACACATCAAATTCTTTCATGTAACATTCAACACAAAAGGCCACATCTCCTCTTTCCTTTTCACTCTGCACACCAAACATATATATATCCAAAACATCTTTAGAAATGATTCATCTCAGAAGGTAACACACATAATATATTTTCTTTTTAATTTGTAACAGTTTTAACTTGATTTAGCATAGTATCAGCTAAAACTTTTAAAATTGGTGTAAATTTAACAAATTCAAGATGTTTATATATATATATATATATATATATATATATATATGTATATGTATATACCTCATAGCCAACTATGTCGTCGGTTAATCTACAAATTACAGAAGCAGCTTGAAGAATTGGTGGGTTATTTGTGACCCAATCGAAGCATTCCTTAGTTACTGAATCTCCCATGCCAACCATGGCTGCTGTTGCTAGCAACAAGTATCCACAAGATACGAGTGAGACCTTCATGCACTCGTTAAACGACGGTACGTGTGCGTTTTGGCACCAATTAGCTTCTTCGATGTACACTCGTACTAATCTTTTCATCTGAAATTTTGTTAGTTTAACAAGTTTAAAGAAACTATTGTTGAACCAATATATATTATGTGTGTGTGTATATTATAGCTAAAAGAACGAGGATAATTTTGTACATATATATATATATATACCTCTTCCTTTGAATAGTTAATTCTGTATGATTTGCCACTCTTGTCCAACTTTTCCTCCATTTCTTCATGAACATGTAGGATAGTTCGATAGAGCTGTCTCATGTACATTGGTAGTTGATTTATGGCCTCTAAATCCCACCTGATAAAACATATTTTTGCACATAAGCCACAAATGTTATCAAGACAAGGTTGGATTTCAAAAAATTACTTCAAAGAGAACATACCTTTCAATTGCAGCTGTAAAAGGTTTGAGTTCATCAAGAGTTGCATAAGCATCGTACATATCATCCACTATGGATGACAAAGTAATGATTTTGGTAAAGAAATTTCTGCCAAAGGCATATTGGGGCTCAAAATACACTGACATCGCCCAGAAGTAGCCTTCCACTAATCTATCTCTGGCAAATGGGAAGTTTGTGGCACAATCCAATTCGTTCCACCATCTGAATAAATATCACATTGAATTTTTCAACTTGACAAGTAAAACAATGGAAAGAATATATTTGGAAAATTTGAGTGAACTTACTTGGTGAGTTCACATAGTTCCATTTGATGATGCTTTTGCAATATATTGAAATCAAGTTTTGCCAAATCTAGTAGGGCATTGTTGTGGGATTCATCTGCTTGGTATATTGGTATGTTCTGTAGTCCTCTCAGCCTTGTCAAAGCCATTTGGATTGGCTGGTTTAGGGCTTGTTTAACTTGAAGTTCATGGAAATGGCTCAATTCATTAGCCTCCATGGTGGATTCAAGTTTTGTAGTAGTAAATATGAATGCTTCCTCTAAATAGTTCTCCCCATCAACTCTGAAATTTGAGGCCTCGTATAAGCTCAATATTCCTTTCAGATCACTAACTTTTGATTCTTCAAGTTTCCCTTTTGAGTTCATAAATTTTTTGGATGTCCGATCTATTTCAATCAAAATAATAGACAAGGGAAAATGTTATTCTTGAATCGCACAAGAGTCTGTCTCACCTTCTCCGAGAAATTCATACAAATTACCACTTTGTCTCCAAATTTACTTGAGACACAGAATTCCATATGACGCGGTTTCTCATTCTCCTTTTTTTTTTTTTTTTTTGTCCAAACCGGATATGTATATATAAAACAATGTAGGAAAACTTACTTACAAAGAAACTTTATTCCAGGTTGAAAGAAGTTCTAACACGTTCTCATTCTCTGTTAACTGATGTAATCTTGTACAAGTTTTTTTTTTTTTTTTTTTTTTTTTCCTTTCTTTTTTAAAGAAAAAAAACAAGGAAAAAAATTGTCTTGGTGTCCTTATTGTTACACTGTCTGTCAGGAATAAAATTTATGTAGTCTGTGTCCATTTGTGGTTATTAATGGATTAAAAGAACTAGACAGCTAATTTACCTAAAGGAGGACTAGGCAGCCAACTAAGAACTCAAAATATGCATGTCGGTGGGTTATAATAGTAGTTAATACATCATCACATGAACTTTAACAAATTAATATGGTGTGACAAATAAGAGTATAATTCAAGATCTCAGTGTTATAGTCGAGGTTGTGTGGTGCAGTGGTAAGAACCCACCTCTCTAACCCCCACTTTGTGGGTTCGACACCCAAGTCCCCCTCCCCATCTAAAAAAAAAAAAAAAAAAAAAAAGATCTCGTGTTATAAAAAAAAAAAAAAATAATAATAATAATAACATGATATATTCTCTAAAAGTGTAAGTTAGTAGAGAGAAGTTAAATTTATTATCTTATAATGTGACAATTTAACTCAATTTAACATGATATTAGAGTAGGAAGTCTTGAGTTCGTATCCTTATTGTTACACTATTAGTGTCAATTTAATTCAATTTAACATGGTACCACAGTAGAAAATCCTAAGTCCTTATCTTTGATATTGATGTTACACTTTTGGTGACAATTTAACTCAATTTAACATAGTATTATAGCAACATCTCGAGTTCTTATCCTTATTTTTGTACAATTTAACTCAATTTAGCATAGTATCATAGCAAGATTTCAAGTTCGATCTTATCCTTATTTTTATACAATTGGTAACAATTTAACTCAATTTATCATGATACCAAAGTAGGAAAATGAGCTTTCTTGTCCTTGTTGTTTCACCATTTGTAACACTTTAACCTAATTTAACATGGTATAAAAGTAAGATTCTAAGGTTTCAATTCGTATTCTTATTGTTACACCGTTGGTGTCAATTTAACTCAATTAAAATATAGTATCAAAGTAGAAAGATCCTAAGTTTTACACTTTTGTTACATCATTTGTTGATTATTATTTATATGTTGAGTTTTGCTATGGAAATTTAAGTTCGGACCACATGTGAGAAGTTGTGTTAAAAGATAAACATATATAACCTCTCTTTACGACCTTAAACTTTTAGATGAAGTGTTAATTTAACTCCGTTTAAGATGATAAGACATACATAGATATACGAGATCTTTACCATGTTGAGAGATAAAAGGAAGAAAAAATAAAATTAAACTTACCACAAGAGACATAACGCCCAGTTTGTCTAAGTAGTCGAAACCGCAGAGCAACTAGGTAAAGATCATCATTATTCTCATCTTCAAATGCACAGTCATCATCGTATAAATTGCTTAATGATGTCTCTATCTCAGTTTCAAACTGGTAAGACAACCCTAGACGTTGTATTTTGTCAATTAACTCAAGTTTCTGCCACGATTTGTCAGGAATTCCGACAAGCATTTTTCTAACCTCCTCTTTTAATCGTGCATGCTCTTCTTGATCAGCTGTACTCCTGGAAGTTTCCTGCAAAATCAAGTTAAGTAATATATAAGTCTTTCTTCTTTCTGCAAACTCGGTCGTCTTTCTTTAACAAGAAAATGAAGGCACCTTAGGATTATCATCACGAGAAGCATATCTGAGAAAATGGTCTCCCCAAACACTTGGGTGAAAATTGGCCGTTCGACGGGGGAATGTGATTGGTTGGTTTGGAGCTCTTGAAGAATTAATGGCGGAAACTGATGATAATGCTTGAACACAGAATTCCATATTAATTTTTACTTTTTGTTGCCTTATGTGCCTACGTACAAGGAGCGAATCCAATTAAGAAGGCTTAGCTAGGTATGAAAAAGAACTGGAGTACGTGACTCTATATATACAACTAGCAGCTGATCTGTCAATGGGTCAATAATCGGGTCCAGAACTATAAGTTATTTACCCGAATAAGGAAAAGAATATTTTTAGATTTGGATCTTACTTAATATAATCGGGTTTAAGAAACCTGTAAAAGAAGTCACAGTGTCCGAGATGATGTTCCCTGACTTTAACCCTTCAATAATTAAGTTAATTATAGTAAATGCTTTGAAATTCTAACTAATTAATTAATGTACGAGGAACCAAGAGAACTCTTTAAAATTTTCTTTAATACTTTAGGAAAACATAAAATGCTCTCTACTCAATCGAATGCAATAAGAATATATAAAGATTTAGAGTGTGTTTAGCATGTGTTACTGTATAAATACGAGGAAGTCAGCTATGGGGATGACAAACTTGTAAAGTGGAGGAGCATTATTCTTTAGTTCACACATTGTGGACATGTGAACTTAAAGGTACGAGCCTAATAGCGACTCATGTCACTTGATGAGATGGATCCAACTTATACGACATGTCATACTCTACATCATCGACTGTCTTGTACACATGAACGTTACTTCAATACCTAACACATAGTTCATTATTATAACAAATTATAATTTTTGAAAAAATAATTTAATTAGAAATAGAATTGACAACTCATACTAAGACGAGTACGTAGAGTTGTTTTATTCTCTCCATGAAATAGAGTTGTTTTATTTTTGTGGTTATACTGAACGTGCTCTCCCCAGTTGTTTTGTAATAGGAGATTATATATAATGTATACCTATTTTTTTGAGGCTCCGAGGTTGTATAAGATGCACGTTTTCTAAGTGCATTGTTGGAATCTTTGTGGCCAAATATATATATATATATATATATATATATATATATTTTTTTTTTTTTTTTTTTATCGCACGACACGGGTGTCGTAGGTGGATCCCTGGACCGAGAGGTGGCGTGACCAAATATTCTATTACGTGTACTGGTTGAGGTTTTTCCTTTTTTTTTTTCACTAATATGGCCTATTTTTTATTTTAAAAAATTGCCGATTATAATCCCTTATGTGTAACTCCTTCACTATTTAAATCTTTAATAAAAAAATTTTACCCAATTTGGTCCTTAATATTTTTATAACTAATCTTGTTGGTTCTTCCAACACTACATTTTCTTGTCTAGAACTCATGTACTTTAAGATTATAAATGAGACAATTACCAATTGAATTATATGTATCTTTTCGATAATGGATAAACTTGTTGAACAATTGTTTTTATCATTCTAAAATTTTAAAGAGTATAACGATTTATTGTATTTTGTTGTAAACTAAATGTTTCATATCGCTCGTTTTAGAGATTATTGAATGATTATTAAGCGAGATATTTGAAAATTTTTTACTCAAATGCACATTTTAAACCCGTGAGGTGCATCTCCTCTGTATCCGAGCAAATAATATTATTGAATTATAATCACTTCTCAATATGATTAACTTTATATATAGGATTATCTAAAATTGATACATTTAAATTTTATTTGAAATTAAAACTTTTTTTTTTCTTTCCCTTAATGAGTGACTAATTTAATTTATTTTTTAAATGGCCTTTTATTTAATAAATCAAATATTACTCTCTCAGTGGTTTTACTTGTCAAATTATTTAAAAAACATTAAAAATATTATTTTAAAAAAAATAAATTAAAATAATTTTTAATATTTTAATAAATAATAATTAATTAATTTTAAATATTAAGTATTAATTAATAACAGTTTCACTTATAATTTTTTTTTTTTTTTATAAAAAAAGTTATCTGTTGGAAGCAGATTTTATCTTTGATTAGAGTTGTTATTATCCAAGGCCTTGCGACCTTTGTTAAAGATAAGCTTATCCTTTTGACGGTTCCTTAGCCTTATATGGCTGAGGTTAATTAACACCGATGTTTCTTAGCAGGAATTTAATTAATGGGATCCACAAGTCTCGAGCAAGCATTTTCTTTCCATTAATGGATACATTGGACCCTCTAAAGAAAACCATCAACTTTCACATTACCACAAATTGCAAATTTAGATGGAAACATGAAAATGATTGATAACTACTAAACTTTATTTTTGTTAACGAAACACTTAACAACATTCGAAAATTATAAAAATAAAGAAATAATAATAATAATAATACTGTTAACTCTGCCTTAATCAATTGTACGTCTTGCACTAGCATTGGATACACCAGTTTATTCCGAATGGATTCAAGTTAAAGTGGAGATTTGTTAACTATGTCCGCCTTGAATCACGTCTAACATTGTCATGGTGTATCTCGTAAATCTATTTATTCTAAACATTTAGAATTGTCATGGTGCATCTAATACATCAATTTATTTTTGTACATTTGCATTATCAATTTGTTAACTACGCCTTGAATCATGTATGGCACTGTCATGGTGCATTTGTTACTTGAATAAGTTGTATGTCTATCACTATCACGGTTCATTTGGTACATTGATTTATTACGAAAGGATTCAAGTCAAGGTGGGGATTTGTTAACTATGCCTTGAATCACGTCCGGCGTTGTGCATCTAGTACATTTGTACTGTCATGGTGCATCTAATACATATGTTTATTTTGTATGTTTGGCACGATCATAATACATTTGGTATATCTGTTTATTTTGTACTTCGGCACTATCATGGTGCATCTGTTTATTCTTAAGAGATTCAAGTCAAGGTGGAGATTTGTTAATTATACCTTGAATAAGTTGTGCCTCCTACTTTCATGGAGCAATATCTCCTATTCTAATTAGGACTCATTCATGGGGTGGTATTTTCTAATCAAAAGAGATTGAGAACAAGTCATAGTGAGAGATTTGTTGGAAGAATTCTAATTCTAATTGGTGTTGGAGTCACATAACATTGCGTTAATCCTAGTTGTGTCTATAAATATCGGCAACATGTCGGCAACAATACAAAGAGAAAAGATGAAGAAGAAAAAAAGTTTTCTATTCTTCTATCATCAAAGTATATATATCTAGTCTAGTGGTTAATTCTGTAACATCTTTAATACGTTCCTCATTTGAAAAAAAAATCAAATCAAAATACGAATTGAATCAAGGCAAGCAATCCTCCAAGTGAAACTATATATCTAAACTTAACTCTAAAGACTATTGGGAAAATCAAATCAATTACTAATAGATCGAGTTCAAACCAAGAGGTGCATAGTATCAAAGTAGGAGGTTAAGAGTTCGAATCCACATCGGCCACATATGAGGGGGAGTGAAAAGAGAATAAATTTAAATCCACTCTATCAGTTTAAACTTTTAGAGTATGTGACAATTTATTATTTTTTAACCGTGATAGTTAAAATTACTATCACTAGAAACATATTTTAGAAATGATCTCCCCTACTTGTGTGAAAATTGGGAGTTCGACGGGGAAATGTCATTGGTTGATAATTTGAAACTCTTGATGAAGAATTAATGGCAAAACTTATGTCAATGCTTGAACAATGCAGCTTTATATATATATATTAATTATTTGTAGTTGTAGATGATGTAATGCTCGTACTTTTTTTTTGATAATTAAATCAGAAAAAATATTAAAAAATCCACACATTAGGAGTCGGATGTAATGCTCGTACGTAATGCTCCTTTCCCGACCTTGTTGATGATGTGTACCTTTTCTGTGGCCTTGTTGATGATGTGTACCTTTTCTGTAGCTCTGAGGTTTCGACGAAATGCACGTTTTTAGAATGCGTTGGAACCTTTGTGGCCAAATTTTCAGTTACGTGGACAAAGCCGTACGCTCTTAGCAAAATTATGCTATAAACCATAAAACATCCCACTAGAGAAAAATTCTGCTGCGAAATCGTAAGTAGAATTTTTTTTTTTTTTTTTAATCTGATTTACTGTAATTTTAATTTTATATCATAATATTTTTTAGACCAAATACTCTTTGACAATTTGGACAAATGGTGGAGCAGTCTTCTGTTGGAACAACATCTGATTTCTCCAAAACCAATTTTCTTGAATAGCCTGCCGGAAAACATACTTCCAACAACTTTTACTTCTCCTCATCGGGAACTAACTTG